>JAQIWT010000430.1:0-20559 GCA_034696485.1 Isohypsibius dastychi
CGACGAGAAAGAATTTTGTTCAGCCGTTTATGCCGAATGAGAGAGGATTGATCACGGGGAATTTGATGGATATGATGAGTAATTTGGCGAATGCTGTGGTGACGGAACCACATCCGGATTGCAGGCGATGTCGACCAGGTATATTTTGAAAAAACTTAAGAGCGAAAAATGTGAAAACTTGGGAAAAATTTGAAATACCTATAAAGATTTACAAGATTTTTTTCTCACGAAATTTGAATTGAATTTGAAGTGAGCTGACAGTTTATAGTTATTGATTAAAATCAGATTTGGATTTCGAGTTACTCCGAGTTTTTGGGGAATTATTTACTATTAAAAAATTATTATCATCAATTTTAAGTTTGTCTTTAAAATATTAAAAAATGTTTTTTTGTACCATGGTATGATTTTTATTGATTTACAGAATTATATGAAAAAGAGCGGATTATTTGGTGTTTTGTTGGGTCCTGGGATCTAGAGTTATTAAAATTTCGAGGAAAATTAGGCGCTGAATTTTTTTTGGAGTTTGTCGTCATTTTGTTTATTAAAGACGAATAATTTAAGATTACCAGCTCTGTTTATTATTATGTCACGTTTGTTGAAACGAATTTTCCATGCGTTCGATTATAACTGAGCGTTGAAAATAATCATCCCTTAGTAAGGACGTTTTTTTCGGTCTGGTTGAAGAATATTATTTTCTAAACCTTTTGGTTTTATTGATCTTTCTTTTTATCTTCAGAATTCAGTTTTGTTGCTGTTCTATATTGCTTGTCAATTTTTAGGCAAACAGCAAACAGCGCCACTTTCTCCTGATTCATCTTCTCAAATTTGCAAACGATGTCGATTACCTCTCACTTCCGGAAAGACCAGAAAGCCAACTTCACCCGACAATCCTTTTTGTTTTATCGAAGAGAACAACTCCACAGAAAAATTTGTTCCAATTCCCCATCTAACCGGAAGTCAAAAACGCCTGGAAGAAATGGCGCATACCAATCGGATTTTGTGGAGGATTCTGACTTTGGGATATGGTGCGACGATTCCCACTGATGGACTGCTGCCCAAAGAGTCAGATATGCCCCCACCTGTGGATAAAAAGCTGCGGAGAAAAAAGACGGATGGTCAAGAAGAACAAATTCAAGCGCTTTTGCAAGAAGCTGTTGAGGAACCGGAAACGAATATCGACGAAGCGGAAAATGATTTAATTGCTGAAATTCCTGAATCTTATAAAGCAATGCAGCCACTTGCTTCATCGACTCAGAAATCGACTTTGGATGATGATACGCAAAAATATGCGGAAGAAGTTCAGGATCCATTTCGGGTTCCCAGGATTCCATCGAAAGCAAAACGGCGAAGCGGATTTTGATTGGTTTTTTTGTTAATTTATTGTGACCTTTTTGGATTGTTTTCGGATATTGACCGCTTGAGTTAAAATAGTTTATTCCAGTGCTCGAGTCGAGTCACGGCTCGCGAAGATGTTCCGGGAATATTTCATTCATTAAATAAGAGAGTGGTGAATGAATGAACTCTACCTGATTGTCTGAAAGCGATAAAGCGATGTTATCCGGAATAGATCTCTGACACGAGGGATCCTAATCCTGTGCTCATTCGTGAATATTTAAACATCAGGAAATCTTTGGGACTGAACTTTTCGAAAGTTTATTGGAAGAAAATTGACTGAGCCGGACAATTGGATGGATTCCTACACATTGAATCACGGGAGAAGAGGTGAGACTTGGTGTTTCAAATGAAATTGGAACAGCTGATTTGCTAAAAATTTTGCTGAAGATTTTTCTCTTTTTCTTATAAAACAATTTTTTTTTGTAGTGATCAATGGCTGTGTTTATATTTAATTTTGTTTTTGTTGTGCTTGCAGGTTATGCGCTCATAATCAATGTACTCGAATTTGATTATTTTCCATATTATGGCGAAGAGCCAAAATATCGTCATGGGGGATTTTCTGACACCGTAAACTTAAAAAATACGCTGCAGTATCTCGGCTTTGTGGTCGATTTTAACCGGACTGCCCGCATGACCGGGGCGCAGATAAGAGAGAAGATCCGAGAGCTTGCCGAAAGAAACCACGATCGTTCCGACATGGTCGTGGTTGCGGTGAGTTCACATGGAACCTTCGGAAACATCGTCTTGGCGTCGGACGAAGAAATTGCCATTGAAGTAATGCAAGAATAAGTACACATAAAATACAAGTGCTATTCAGGTTCTAGTTAGTTAATTTAAAGGTGGTTAGGTAATTTACAGTTAATTAGTTAATGTGCAAATTTTCATTGAAAAAAACGGAATATTTAATTCATGGAATTGATGTTCGACAAAAACAAGAAACAAACTAAATAATATTTTAAATAAGATTTCACGATTGAGCATCAATCATGACATTTGATTTTTCAGGAGTTAGTATTGCCTTTTGAATATTGCCATTCGTTGGCTGGGAAGCCCAAACTTTTTTTCATCAACGTAAGTACCGCGTAATGGATACTTGAAACACATGAATTAAATTAACTGAGAATTTTTTGTAGTCTTGCAATGGAGGAGAATCACAAATTGCCCCTAGAATGCTACCGGGTTATCCGGACTTGCTTATTGCACTATCGTCCATGCCTTACCAAAACTCCTACCGATCGAGGAGAACTGGCTCAAAGTTCATGTCCACACTATGTGGGAACTTGCTGCATTTTCGCGATTTAACATTGATTCAGATTCTGAATCAGACCAAACAAGACTTGGAGCATTGGTCGAGTATTACCCAATTGGAACAATACCCGGTGGTATGGGATATGCTCACCAGAGACCTTTTCATGAGCCCAAATTGGTCCAATTCACCTCCTCGAATTCGAGGCAGCCGATTTGGTACGACTATTTCAGGGCCTTTAATTTATTAAATAAAAGAATCTCTAAATCCAATTTTCTCAATTTTTAAATTTAATCAGTTTAATCAATTTGTTCGTAAATGAATGTTTATTTGACAGACCATGATGTTGAGGATATGGAATGGGAAGCCGAATCCAGCGCTGATACCTACCCGCAATCGGTATGCCTTGAATAAACGCTAAATTTCAAAATCTTATCTGCTCCTTTGAGTCAAACATTTTCATTTATTTTATTATGGTCATAACGTGTTCAAAAACATTTCGTCTTATTATTTATGTTCCACCCATTTATTCTTTCTGCACTCATTGTTAGGATTTTTTCCCCGGTTTATTCATTTTCTTATTTTGATTTGAATGTTTATCTAATATGTTTCCTGTTTGTTTAGATTGAAATCAGTCATCTCTACGGTCGAGTTTAAACGCATACGAACATTTTGATTGATAACTTACTTATTTAAGTATGTGATTTTTTAAGAGCATTTGTCAACTTTGATTCGATTGATTTTCTTTTATTTGCGTTAAAAAATTTGCAGAATCCCGATGAACAATTTGACTTGCATCGAAAAAATTGCGAAGAAGTTTCGAAAAAAAGATGAATTTCAAGATTTTGCAGCCAAATTTTCTGTTCATTGTTCTGGAAATTGTTTGTTTATTGTTGAACCCAATATCGAGATCTTCACTTTTGAAGAATTTGTTTTCCGGGCTTTATTCATTTTGCCCTGTATGGATTTATTACAGATTCAATCTAAATTCTGTTCTACTGTAGAATGTTCTGCTCGAAGTAAACTGAAAACTCGTTTTTTGAATTAGTATGCCGGTTCGGGTCGCTAGGAAAATATTTCAAGTTCTGTACTTGACCAACGATATAATTTGCAGTTTGCTGTTTCATCCAGTTTCGTTGCTGCTCAGTTTCTAATGTTTGTGTTCATAAGCGTGTTAATAATGCTCCAGTGTAAGCATAAAAACCCTGCCATATGCTCACATATGGTTTCTGAAATTGATACTCACACGTTCTGGTGAATTATATTCATTAATTTTCAGTATGTTCAGATACTAGAATTAAAAAAATCCACTTTGCTCGCGTAGCCTTTTAACAATGGAAACACGTTTTTCCGGCTCACTTTCGTGAACAAAAAGATCGATGAACTTTTTTTGATATGGTCGGATAAAGGAAAAAGACTCGTTCGTACAACTCAAAGCCTACCGTATGTATATTGAAAAAATCAGATCGAGCAAATTCCAGCTTGTTGATTTTGTTGAAAAGAAAATGTACTTGCAGAAAACATTTCGACTGGAAATCAAGTTGCCCCACAAGCAGAAGACATTTCTCAGCGTCAAGCCGGATTTGACATTACAAGATGTGCTCAATGAAGTCTGCCGTGAAAAGCTGCTGGATGCTTGTTTATTCACATTGAGGAATCCCGGGAATCCCGACCAACAGTTGGACATGTACCGGAAAATCGGCGAGGAAAGAACCAATGTTGTCGACCTCATTCCGGCTGTTGAAGGTGAGTCGCATTTTTGTGGAATTTGATTTCGTGGGTGAATGGTCTTTTAGAGCGGATATTTCATGGTCGTTTTATTTTTATCACCAGATGCACCTGTTCGTGATAATCGCAAATTCGGAACTTCATCGCAAATTAATATGGAACCACCTGGCAGCCATGTTTATGAGAAGAAGGGATTTGGAGATATATTTCGCATGTGCCGAAAAAAGCGATCGGTAAGTGAGCATTTTTTGTGTATTTTGATACATTGGCTAGTAAAGTGTAATCGGAATCTAGTTTATAGTCAGAAATCACCGTATTTTTCGATTTGTATTTTGTTCATTTTCGAGAAAATCCGGTTCTCTTAATCGTACTTTGATGGAAAATATGAGGATTCTAAATTTTTGAAACGAATTCAAATCTGATGTGGATTTTGAAACTTTGACATTTTTTCGGAAAGAAATCCATAGATCCCGTCACATGATAATCGAACGATAAAATGGCGCACTTGTTTGACATGTATTTTAATAACAAAATATCCGAGCTATCCGAGTACATTTATTAGCTTTCAATCAGCTGAATTATTGTTATGACTCAAAATTCGAAATTTCAAAGATGTACTGTATCCAAATTTTAAATTGTGAAGATGATTCACAGATGGTATTTGGTCACGCAGACAACCTTATATTGGCCGAAAAAATTTGCACTTTTCATGGATATCAGTTAGATTTTGCGACTATTCCCGTTCTGAAATCTGATAAGAAGTTCATTTTTACGAAATTTGGCGAATAAGATTCGGGTTGTAAGGCTCTATCATACCCATTTTCTACCGTCTGTACTTTACCGTCTGTATCTCGAATATGAGAGCTACAATATTCGTCCCTAGCAGCAGATTCGCTTTTTGAATTCTTTGAAAATATCTCTTATTCATTCCAGCATGCTCCTAAGCACTTCGCTCCGGTCGACCCTTCCATGACCCGTGAATTCCCGCTCAAAAACTCTCGCGACCTCAGCGAAAGTATGGTCAGTCTCGGTACAGACTACAACTCTGCTCGCGATTTCCCCAGCCGTCCCTCTAACAAGCGTCCAGCCCTCCAAAATGGACGCCACGAACCGGAAAACATTTCCCCGACCACCGAGGGACGAGTTCGTCACAACTCCGAGTCAAGTGGCTTTAATGAATCAGTTGTCTTGAGTATATCACCGGAGCGCGACGGATGCCTGGCCGATGACCAGCAGAGTCCATCTCCTGTCAATGATGTCGTCTCGGGAGATGCTAAATGGAGCAAACCGGTTCCCACGCCGCGGAGTACGACATCTACACCGGATTCGGCCTTGAAATCAACGAGTGAAGCTGGAACCAAGATGGCGGCCGGGGCGAGCCGGAAGAAGGCGCCTGCACCACTTCCGCCGGGGAATGGGAAAGAAGCGGTTGGAAAGTTGAGCCGAAGTGGCAGTGTTTGTTCACCAGAAGGTAATACTAACGCAGGCACTAACATTTTTAGAAGTACTGGAATACGCGGGAGTTTTCAAAAACGCTGAATTATGTCGTTTTAAATTGGTGGCGGTGAAAACATCAATAAAAATAATGCAGACAGAGATGTTTTTGTTTTGGCAAAAAATCGCCTGAACGGATTCTCATCTTGAAAATCCTAAAATTACGATTTATACATCCGATTTATGTTTTGTAGTAAAAGCAGACAGTAGATCTCCAAGTGGATCCAGAAGAATTATTTCCCGACAAATTAGTGCCACTTCGGTTTCTAGTCGAGAAACCAACGGATCGACGAATGATAAGCAGGGATTACTGCAAAATAATTCAAGTGACACTCTCCAATCCGTCACGCCCGTCGAAAAACCAAAAGGCATGTTCGATCATGAAGAAAACTTTTTCTTTATCTTTTATACTTTATCCGTATCTTTTAGCCAGAAAAATATGATATGGTTTTTTTGATTTTTTGTTGTGGTTTCAGCTGAAAGGGGTGATGACATCGGCAGTTTTTCATTTGAAGACACAGCCCGCTCCACTTCCGGTTCAGTTGTTGGGGAGAACTTCGATGCGGAATCTTCGGACGGCTCAGTTGGGACTGGTCGAAATGTAATTCAGAGTGAAGTCGACGTCCACAGTCCGCCAGCTTCGATCCATGAAGACCGGAATCTGGAATGGGACTCCAATTCAAGAGCGCCGGATGACGAACCGGAAGTGCGCACTTCGTCGGTATCGTCAGTTGATTCATGGGCGCATTTGAGGAAAGGCAAAGGTCAACAGGATGAAAAAGACGCGGAGGATAACAGATCACCGAAGTCGCCATCCGTTTCAATTTCGGATGTTCAAATTCACGAGAACAAAGTGACCATGCCGGAAGTTCCATCGGAAGAATCAAAAAAATTGCAATTGGTGAGCCTCATCTAAGTCGAAAAAATAAAGTTTCAATCCATAATTGTTCTCAGTCAGAGTTTTTTCTCAAACACATTTTCTAACATTTTTTCAGGCCAAATACGATTACTCATACATAACGAAAATTCAATTTTATCCCATTTGCTTTTGAACCTGCAGTAGAAATGGCAGGTGATTTGGAATCAGAACAGCTGGCTGAATGATGATTTACTGAACGAGTTTGATTCGAATTTGATTGATTCGTAATTAATCAATAACGAATTATTTATTTAATTATTTTGATTAATTTTCAATATTTTATTAGTGCATCTCCTCTTTTACAGTCGTTTTTGCAGCACCCGTTGTGCTGCGTCCGTTGTCCAGTTCCGTGTTGTAAATTATGATATATTTTCAGGTGAACAAATCACATTCGTCAAAACATGCACTTACAAAAACTCCCTCAATCGAACCGGAAGTTCTGTCTTCGGCGCAACAGCCTACCTCCTCAAAGCCGTCTTCTCCGGAAGTGGTTCCCTTGTCGAAACCATCTCCTTTGCCAAAGCTTTTCATTCCACCAGTGACCCAGCACACCCCGTCTCAACCATCTCCCTCGCCATCAACAAGTTCAACAGCGACCTCTCTGTCATCTCTTCGGGAACCTCCTCCACTTCCGGATTCCACTCCACCGGTTGTCGCTGTTCCCGTCAAGCCGAAATTCATACGAGCTGACCTGACTTCCGCTCCAACCGGAAGTGAAACCAAACCAGCTTCCCGAGACGAATTATTGAAGGAAATGAAACTGGTTCAGGAAATGATTGGTTCGATGAATGAACAGCTCCAAAAAATCCACCAGAAACCGAATATAACGAACAAAGATTTGGCGGTTATTGAGGAGTATAATCGAACTTTGAAAGAACACTACCAAAAACAAATGGCGCTGACCGAACAGCTTTTGGAGAAAAGTGAGCAGCTGAAACGCGAGCCGACTCCTCCGCCATCTGGATGGGAGAGATTGGGGCTAGTCAGGTCGGAATCAGGAAAGGAGGAGAAAAATAAAGTCGGGAATAATTTCTTGGATTGGCGGAAGAACTTCGCAGCGGCCTCACTTCCAATCCAGAAAGTTCCGGTTGTGATCAAACATTTAGGATCAATTATTCCGGATGAAAATCGCCCGATTTATTCCGTGGATACAAATGGGAATGAGTTGCTAGAGGCGAAGCTTATCAAGAATGCGCCGGCGGAAATGGTCAAAATACGAACGAGACCAAAGGCTGCACACCGAGATAGCTGGGTCGTTGAAGCTTCACGAAGGTCAGTCAGGCGTTTTCATTGCATTTCAAATCCGCATGTGCCATTGTTTCGTTGATTAGATTTGATTTCTCGGAGCCGACTTCCGGTTCGACTTCACCACCTACCCCAACTTCCGCCACCACGAAAACACCACCCCAGCCCAAAACTGCGCCAGTTTTCGATTCCACAAACGTCAGCACTGACAAGTTCGCTATAACAAACCGTCGAGCTTCTCAGATCTTCCAGGACCGCCAATCTTCCATGACTGCTCCCTTGACCCCCAAACCACTTCTTGGTCAGATTTCCGTCAAAGACCAACCTCGTCGATCTTCGATCATACACGAACAGTATGATCCATTATTGTCCCCGAAACCATTCCACAAATTCAGCGCCAAAGATCCAACGCGATCTCTGGAAAAGCCGAAAGCGACCCAACCGGGAGTGCACATTTCCACCATTGTCAATGCTGACCCAGTAGAGAGTCTTGTTCGGAGCTGGAAAAACGGCACTCCGACCCCGTATCACCATGTTAATGTGGATATTGGAAAGGTCACCGCACTTCCAGTTGTTGCGCCGAATGAAGGAAAGGTTCGCAAGAACAGGTTTATCGCCCCTCCACCGCCTCCCCCGAAATTTGTTCTGGAAACAGAACGAGGTATTTCCACGCCGTTGAAACCGATGAATGAAAGACCGGAGGCACAGGCGAGATCGAACTACAACGGACCGACTTCCGGTGACACGAAAGATGTCTTGATGAGTGAAATTCGAAATTTTTCAGTGAACTATTTATGAAAGGTTTGTTATTCAGCATTGATTTTTCTGTTCGGACTCATGGCTGTTGTTTTGGCTGCAGGCTCCGAATTCCGTTCAGATTACTTGGATGCCAAGAGTACGAGGATTGCTTTCGTGTTTGCGCTTTTGAAATATTTGGATAATGATACCAGTACTTCCTCTGTTTTAATACCGCTTGCTTTGATCGGTGTGAATGCCGAGGAAATTTTGCTGTTTCATAGGGGGTCATGGGCTTTTTCTTGAATGATTGTGATTTTGCTTGAACGCGAATTTTTGTGGTCAACCAAGTTGAAATTGTACTGTACAAGTACTCAAAGACTTGAAAACACTGTATTCAACTTGCGAATTTTAGAGTATGAACAGCGATTTTGCGCAGGTCAGTTTTTCCTTATTGAGAAATTCTTGCTTAGAGCAAGATTGTTCCGCCATATCGACTGACCCCTTCGGTTGAATGGTTCAACTGGTCACAGGAATCAGGTTCGCCTGCTTCTGAAGTCTTTTTCTGGCCGGAATCTGGGAGTTTTGCAAGCTTTCATAGCGTTGATACTGGCTTGAAGCTAGGTGAGCGGAGTTGACTGCCCGCTATGCCAAAGGATAGCGGGCTGGTCCGCTTTGGAGAAAACGTATCATATTCATATCAAGTAAGCGCCACCCTCTGGTGGGCTTAAAGTGGCACAGAAGTAAGTTCTTTTGAAAACGTTTTTCCGCGTTGGATTTGAACGAATCCCCCTGAAAGGTTTCCCACGATTTTTAGCGATCGTTTCATTTACCAAATTTCATCGTATTGACGATTCTCATTAGGCTGTCGGTTTTGTCTTACCACGATAAATAATCCAACCGTAAAGGACATAAGCTTTTGTTATGACTAAATTTGCCGTATTATTCAATTGATCGGAATTCTGGCTTCTCGTTTGCAGACAAAAAGGGTCGTCGCACTGGGATGTCAATAGTTGAGAACGTGCCCAGATCAAAAAAGCGGAGCACTATCGCTGGATTCATTCAGGAAGCACTGATTGAAACGGAGGTTCTTCGCAGCTACGATTCTACCAGTGTTTCATCTGTGGATATAGCCACGGTGATTCAAACGTTTTTACTTAGGTGCTTGGATTTGTTTCGGATTTCGAAGAATTCTTATTTTGCTCGAACGATTTTCTATAATGAGAAATTTGATTGTTTTGACCGGAATTTGTCAAATTTCGGAATGTCGGAATTCAATTGTCGGAATTTCATAATAATTTTTTTCGTCTTGTTAATCACGTACAGTCGGTCGTACAAGAAAACTTTTTCACGAGAAATCGTTTTGTAATATTTCTGAATTGGACTTTTCCTTTTGTCCTGGTCTGTTTGAGATTTTTTAACCTGACAATCTGCAATGGAGAAGGACCTGAAGGCTTGGTTATCAGAATTGGCTCGCTGTCATTATATCCGAGAACTCGCCGGTGAGCTGGACCAAAGCTGTTATTTGTTTTGGGTGAGTTGACATGAGTATTAGCAATATAATAATTATTACAATATAATAATATCGTATACCTTCCTTTTCGAATCTTCGCCTTCTTCTCTGGTTACCGGATTAGTCTTGTTTTTGTTCAGTTCGTTCTTTTAGAAATACGGATTTCATCCAGAGAGCAAATATGGTTGTCGTTTAACTTGAACCTTTCAGATCGGCCGAAATGTCACAGTCAGCTCATCAGTAGGTCATAGGGGAGCTCACGCAAGATAGAAAATTTGAAGCCATAGCCGAGGAACAAGTAAGGCTAGTGGATTTTATTCTTGACTTGAATTCTTGGCTCTTCGGATGATTGTTACAAAAGTCACCGAGCCCTCAAATTGTTGGTGGCCAGTGGAACCTATCATCGCTTTCAAAGTTGCCGAAAAAAGGCGTGCCTTCTTTGTCCGAGCTGCAGCCGAACATCCTAATGCTGGAAACATCCCACCCCCGTGGTAATCGTGACTTCCGCGGCAGTGCCAAAGTGAAATCAACATTACTGCCGCAAAATCAGAGAAGTCAACAATACTACAATACTACAATATTAATATGATATAATATAACAATATAAGAATACTACATATTATAAATTACATTTTCATGCATTAGTTGGTTACATCATTTAGTTCTTAGTTCCCAACCGAGTCCAATGCAGCATAGAGTTTAAACAAGCTGGAATACCTTATACTGTACGGCTGTCAGATTTGGCATTAAAGGTCGCAGCAGACACTCTCACTGTTTGGAAATCGGTCCATTTCTTTGACACCCCAGCTGATATTACGAAACTCTGCCAGCAGTGCTCCTCCAGCCGATGAATCACCAGCTTGTTTGTTTCGGTTACGACGACAATAACTTTATCTTCTAGCAGACAAATGTTTTGTAATACCTGGTCCTTGTTTAAAAAAATCGGAGGAACGTCTGAAATGATTGGAATATGTAAAATTCTCAGAAGCGAGTAATACAGTTAACCGCACAGTCCTGTGAATTTTTGACATCATTCTCGCAGACTTGATGTTGATTTACGTGACGTCAAAAACCGTAGGGCTTTTGCGGTTATCTGTATGTTTGTATGTTTCAGGTTACATACCGCAGCGCGACCACAATAAATGCTGTATGTCGAATTGGTGGGCTTCGAAAATGTCAACATTTATTCTACCTGAAATAGAAATTCTAGCAAAACGATTCCTTTCGCAAATGGTCATCATGACAAGTTATTGCGACACGTATGGCACATCTTTCCAGTACCATCGAAAGGATCTCTGCGAAATACTGTAGCTTGATGCTTACCTAGTGCGTAAATGTATCTCCCTGCATTTCCACAGGCTCGAACATGAGTAAAAGGAAGCAGCAACGCTGGCGACCACTCCATCTCGTCACAATCCCAGATTGCAAAATGGTTATCTGCGAAGACGTACATCTTCTTCTGGCAGGCAATCAACGAAATCGGCTTCACACCCGCGAGACACGGCGGACAAGGAAGCCATTCCATGTAATCATTTTTGAGGTGGAAACGCTGGAAACTTTGGTCTGGTGATGATACTCTGATGCTGTAGAGCCATCCCTGGTTATATGCTGCAAATGAGAGAGTCTCACCCATCAATTGTACTCGTAGATTATAAGATCAAAGGGAAGTTGAGTCAAGTTCCGCGATCCAAGGGTTTAAAGCATAAGTTTCCCAACCCCCATGAGATGCCAGCCTCGGCCCCAGGCTGAAAGCTTTAAAGCGCCTGTGTATCCAAATTACCGTAATTACCGAATTAGTTGCCCCCCCTGAAATAAGAGCTCCCCCGAAATAAGAGCCCAAATTTTCCTTCGTTTTTAAAGGGTCCCTCCCCCCTTTAAACGAACGTTTTACGCGTTCTTTCGTCACGTGACAAGTTGGAAAAATTGCTTCGAAAAAGTAATGATCCGGGCTACTAATTCAGTAATTAACTCTTTGTGCCTTACCTGGGGTCGCTCAGACCCCACGCTTTAAACAAAAATGCGCTGCTCATTTGTTAGCCAACGGATTAACTTGAAATCAAAAATCTCTGTAGAGTTTTTGACTCTCTGCAATGTGGCTTTTGAATTTTTTCGAAATATTAATTCGCTAAAAAGATATTAGCTGGGGCTTATTTTGATGCCCGAATGATGCCACACGTTCGATCGCCATTATGCGATGTTCTAATCATGAATTTTTTTCGCAACAAATTGAAGAAGTATAGCCAGTACTTTTAGCTACAGTATGGTGTGTAAATCAACATTACAAAAAATTGTTTCATAATTTTGCTGCTCTGGAATCATTGAGCAGACTGAATGGCTTTGCCTAATGAATCGCCACCAATTACCTGAATGGGCAGTGGTCAGCGTCCAAGATTATTTGTGCACACAGAAAGTGCACTTGACACGCTTGATATATGACAAAGAAGAGAAAGACAAAGAAATGTGGTCATGCCAAGGAAGAGCATGCGTGGTCAACGAGAAGATAAATTGCTTATCATAAAATCGTTTTTTTCTAATTTCATTTTGTTTGTGAATTTGTTCTTGTAAACATTTCCAACTTTTAGTTTTAGTACATCGATTCTGCTGCAATTGCTTAAAACTTATCGAATGAAATGCTATAATTATTCATTAATTGTTCGATCTAAGCTGTTTTCTAATTGGGGGAAACAATAGAAAAATAATACAACAGGCAATAGGAAAACATATACTTCAAGGAGTTGCAGCGGAATCATGTTCAGCCTGAAGTGATATCACACTTAATTATAGCGGAAACGGACAGTAATCCAGTACCGTCCTGTGCGTAAAATGGACCACGGGTATTGGCTATGAATAGCATCATGTTATTCGGTAAGGTCAGGCAGAACTGCCCAAGACCGAAACTTCTAATTAAACTGGCGCTGATTGGCCAAATGGCTTGGGGTCTGAAAGACCCCACTACGTGCTCAGAGAGTCGCAGGTCACTCAGGGCAGCACAGAGAGTTAATAAAGCCTAATTTTTAATTTAATTTCTGTTCATGAATTGTTTACATTTAAAACTTTCTCAGTGAATAAAAGGACGAATTATACTTGTTCGTGTATTCCATAGTTCCCACTCGATACATTTTTTATATATTTTCCGACAGTACAGTGTATTCTTTTCGGGATATTATGAAAACTCACTCGACCTGGGGCTGGGACTTGATATTTGGAGATCCGTTTTTGGAGGCCTCCCATACTGACTTCCTCGACTCAGAACCGGATCTTCGGAGCTGGGTGGGTAGGAGAAGACACGATGGGGGATGTGACTAACACTGAGATTTCTTAGAGGGATCCCGGACCTCATTGTTACCCCAATCAGCTAAGTCGGCCCTCTCTGGGAATCCCCATTCCTGACTGAACCGGTATATAATCCAGCAGTCTCGAACAAATTCTCGTATTCCTGCCTTCTGTTGCCTCAGAAAGCAAACTTCCCTCTCAGATCAGCAAAAATGTTTCGACAACTGATTCTTGTTGCCATCTGCTTTATCGCCCTAACTGGTGTGTCATTCGCTTCCACCCACCATCGAGGAAACGAAGGTAAATTCCTGATCAAGTATGAACGAAATAAAGAATAATATTTTGAACTATTTCGGAAAAGCCAAGCCACGAAAATGCCATTGAACACAGCGGCGATGATTACAGTTAATCGGGTTTGGCTGGAATCGCGTGCAAAATGGGGTGCAAATTGGCCAAAACGGGAATCAGGCGGACCATCTGCCTACGCGCTTGTGGGACTTTGTCATTTTCTTTTTTTTGTTTCGTTTTTGACTGCTAGAATTTTTCCGTTTTCTTGAACCGATTTTCGAGGAGAAAATGGCTTGATGGATGGAAGCAACGTGATTCAAACGTTGATTTGAAGATGACCACACGAATCACTTTGCACACGACGATGATGTCGCGAAATCGATTATCGACGGTTATGCCGCGTGGATGCTGGAGGATCTACAGCAATATTCTGAACCTTTTAGATGTTGCGGTCACCCTGGTAGTATTTTTTTTCGAAAACTTGAACAGCAGAAATACAGGAAATGAAGTTGGATCGGTTAGAAAACCTCAGCATCATCCTATGGAAATGAGCATCACTGTCACTGAGTCTCTTAAGATGTCTGGCGAATGTCTTTTCTGAATAGATTTAGATTAGATTTATTTCACTGTATCACACAAAGTCCATCAGGGACATTCCTCAAGTGTGGTAGTTACAATGGTTCAGAAATCCGCGATTTGAAAACTTCTGAACTAGAACATCCCCATAATGAAAGAGGGAGCTCTCTATGCAGAGTACGTAGTCTATTCGAGAACATAGTTTCAGAAAGAGCTGATTTTCCAACCAGGTCGATCCGCTTCGGCTGTCTCAATGAGTATCCTCCTTCACGTGCTGTGATAACGATATTTTTCAAGTATTCTGGCACGGATTTTTCATTTCTGAGTATCCTATAGAGCCAGGTTGCCTCTTGCTCACGCCACCGTTTTTCGATTCCGCAAATTCCAAATTTTGAATAGAGCTCTTCCATTCCTTTCGCCATTCTTCCACAGCTAGCCATAGCTCTGAGCGCATTTCTCTGAACAACAGCCAGTTCTCGTCGACGGGTCATCGCTGTTGCTGACCAGACTGGAGCTCGAAAACTAAGGTGGCTTCCGACGAACGCATGGTAGAGACTGATCAGATCCGATTTTCCGATACCAGCTTTTACTCGATTGATAAATGCAATTCCGCCGTTGACTTTTCGCTTCACACTTGCAATCTGTTCGTCCCATTTTAGGCAGCCATCAATCTGAACTCCAAGATATTTAATGGACTGAACAATTTCCATTCGCTCACCGTTCAGGATAATGTCGGCGTTCTGACACTTTTTTCTTACTTGAGATATGGTCACGAACATCCCATAACACTTTTTCTGATTAAGCTCCAAGAAATTCTCCTTGAACCAAGCGCTGATCCCCGCTAGCAGAGAACTCAATTTGGCAGCTGCTTCTGTCGCAGTCTTTCCAATGCAATAAACCGCGGTGTCATCTGCGAAGCACTCCGTTGTTCCGAGTTCTTTTTTTTCGTACATTTTCAGTAGGGGATTGATGAAGATGGTGAACAGGATCGGGCCGAGGACTGTTCCCTGGGGAACTCCACTTCTCATATCAAGTGACTGCGACTGTTTTCCGTTTACACACACTGCCTAACTCCGGTTTCTGAGATAGGAATGGAACCAACGAAGTCCTTTACTGTTAATTCCAATTGATTGGAGAGTTTTTAGCAGTTTGTCGTGATGGACACTGTCAAATGCTTTCTTGAGATCGAGGAAAGCGGCTGCGACGACGTTCTTATGATCTATGCTCTTTTTCCACGAATCGGTGACTTTCAAAAGTAGACTTTCGCATGAGTGACCGTCTCTAAATCCTGATTGATGGTCGGATAATATCTGGTTGTCTTTCAGATAATTGACTAGTTGTTTCTGCGCGGCTTTTTCGAAGACTTTCGACAGGTTTGAAATCAACGAGATGGGTCAAAAATCATCCGGGTTCTTTGGCTTGGCTGTTTTGGGAATCGGGATGACATTTGCAGTTTTGAACACATCAGGATATATTCCTTTCTCGATGCAGTTGTTGAACAGATGAAAAAGTGGCTCTTCGACGGCGGAGATAATTCTACGCAATAGCTGATGAGGGATTCCGTTTTGACCACTTGGTTTCTTCATGCTGACTATATTCCTGAGATGGCGACCCACTTCTGACATTGGAATTGCCTGTAAACAAAATGCAGGTCCATCGCTCGATAATGAAACATTGTCACTTGGGTCACCTGGTGCCATGTGGGGCCTTTCGTGTTGACCCATAGAGACGAAGTGTTTGTTCATCTCATCCGGATCAACATCGGAAGGTGCGCTTATAACTCTCTTCCGGTTGAGAATTTTGTTGAAAATGTCCCACAACTTCCGGCTGTCATTGCGTATTGAGTTGAAAAGATCACGTTTGGCTTGTACGATGGAATTTCTCGCAGCTTTCCTCAGGTCTTTATAAAGGATCTTCATTGCTGGTTGGGTTTCCGGTGTGGCTTTCTTCATTGCTTTGTAAGCTGCATCACGACGACAAAATGCGGCTCTGACACGTGCGTTCATCCAGGCATCTTTCTCCTTCCTGATTCGCCTCGTTCGCACAGGAAAATGACGGTCAATTATATCCATTAATCCACGAATAAATTTCGAGCAGTCGCTTGATGGATCAGGCGAGTTCTTATAAGCAACATATCTTCGGGTGTGATGAAGTGGGTCTTCGCTGAAGGCTTGATGGTTTGCTCGGTTCCACATTCGATATCGGATAACTTTGTGGGTGGCAGATGGGCAGGCGTAATTAGAGATGGTGCGGCAAATTTGATGGTCGGAGTGCTCGAAATCTTCTGCTGGAATAATAGAATAATTTTCAGCAGGCTTGCAAAGCAAAACAGCGATCTTTGTCGAGCTTGTTTGGATTTTTCCATCTTTCTGAATTGTTGCAACTTGAGTGGCATTTGGAATTCGATCTTCCATTCCATTTAGATCGGCGAATAATTTCAACAAATTGACGTAGGGAGATTGGCTGCTGTTCGAAACATCGATATTCAAATCTCCCATTAAAACGACGTCGTGGTCTGGATATTTCAAGATGACTCCAGATAGAAATTCAAAAAGATTCCTGGTCTGTTCCGCTGTACAACTTGGTGATCTATACGCCTGATTCCCAAAATATACTTAGGACCAACGCGAATCGGTACGGCAACAACTTCGAATTCGTGGGGTACTTTACAGGGTTCTTCGATAAACAGATGTTCAGGAATATACATGATGACACCACCTCCTTTTTTCCCAGCTCGATCTTTGCGAAATAATCTGAAACCATCAATTTCCAATAACTGGCTGGGGTATTCAGGCTGCAGATGAGTTTCAGATGAGCCAAGGAGGATTTTCGAATCAAGGTTCATGATAGATCTGATGGTATCGAGTTTTCCGTCAGACGCGATGCTTCTGATATTGACGTGCTGACAGGTGATAAAGGACGACTTTCGATCATCACATCTTTTTTTCGGGCCGGTTCTGATAAGATTTGGTGGAATTTGGACAAAAGGAGAAGAGGAAGAAACCACAACATTACGCTCGATTTCAAGAAGCAAAGTTCTCGAGTAGCTGATCCTACTCGCCACATGCGACATGGTTAATCAAATCAGAAAAAAACAGGGATTCTTTTGATACCCAACAAGCACGAGGAAGCCTACTACAAGTTGGGATCAAATGAATTTACAGAGAGCTAAAATCTGCTTGCGCAGCAATACGTAAATATGAATACGTATGAATACGTTAATATGAGTTGTATGTATGGACTTTCTTGACTGGGTTCTAGAGTTGGTTTGTTGACATCTTTTCTCGCCTACAATCTAAGATTTACTACGGGATACCCCACCTCGACAGGCGCTGCCTCGTAAGTCTCGACGAATGCTGCGTTTAGTCAGCACTTCATTGAATGGATTGCTGCCAACAGGAGAAATACTCGAAATCAAGATAACAAAAGGACTGATTGAATGCGGAGGACTTACCGCCGGGTAACTGTGACAATCTAATACTCTGCTGTTTTTCCGCGGCGTCCGTTATTGGAAAACAGCGAGTTTTTACCTGCTTCTTGTATACTCCGGGTTGAACCCCTAGTTCTGAATAAAAACAGCAAGAGGTGACCAATGTCAAGAAACAAACCATAGAATATGACGGGGATAGAAGTGTTTTTGCGAAAACGTTCGTGTCGCAAGAACTGTTGAAAGCGCGGCTCGCCAGACAGGTCCCCCGAGTCGAGAGGAGATTCGCGGTGGGATTGAGACGATAAAGTTTAGCCATAGTCTTCTACAATTCCGGCGTTCTCGTCGAATGTTTATGTGCGAGCTGACAATTTTTCTCATCTGCGAACAATAAAAAAATATAAGAGTGAGAAGCACAGAGGCTCAAATTGTTTTTTTAATAACTGCGACCCCCTTCCCCACTCAAAATCAACTTCTCTTTCAAATGCCCTCAAAGAACACAAGATTCTGACACGTTACTCTTTTGACAACTGATATGCGTTAAACTTTCAACCGGTGAATAACGGTATTATATATATTATCATCCCACATAGTTTTTTCGTTCATCGTCCAACTCCTCCCCCAGCTCCTTTTACTCCCGCTCCAAGACTGTAATGAAAAATATAGGTCTTCGGTGAGAAAAAAAAAGTTTCCGATCTGGTAGAGCTCTTTTCACCCGGATTTTATTCGTTCTTAAAAGAAATGGTTCTTCAAAGTTGAGTTATCGAAAGTTCACGAATGTTTTCTGACACAGGAGTTCTTCAAAACAAAAGGACCGTGCTGCTGAACCAAATACCAAAATTTTCTCCAGGATCTTCCACGTCTTTGAAGAATACTTTGACGAGCTCATGAAGTTCAACGAATGCCGTCCTTGATTCCTTTCGGTTTCAAGCACTCAAATATACAAAAAATCTCGTGCCTGAAAAGATGCAAATTGTTGATCTGAAAATTTAAGGACCAGAGAAGATTGGAGAAAGTCATCAAGTGAAGTAGTTTTATATAGAAGCAGTTAAGATAATGGATGTGAGCACATTCGTCTTTTAACGCTAGAAAAACATCTGCTCTTAAGACAGTCATAATGTGAAATGGCGCTGGCCATTTATCCCAGCTTACGTTTTTTCCCCAAGCTAGGGGCGAAGACAGTAAAAAGAGTGTGTGCGTACTATTCATTCTTTGCTGTTCATCTGAAACTACAAAATGGCAGCGACCGTTGCAGATTCAATACGACCACACAAGATCAAAGTTGAACAGTTGCGCCGAATTCGATTCGATGAGAATGAGACGCTGCTGCTCTTTGTTTTATAGTGCTCTCTGCAGCAATGAACGCTGGGCACCTCGAACTCCGAACTGCTTGCCCAGTGCTCGCGAAATATGTAGTGCCTGGAATTGGTAAGATCTTTACTGATCTTGCGGGACGCTGATGTTTTCAGATTCTTTCATTGAACAGTTACTGATATCTAGCAAAATTCGATGTTCAATATTTTGGTATTTTTTTGGTATTTAATACCGTAATAAGTGAGTCGGTGATTGAACACTGGAAAATGGTGAAGCCAGATACTGATCCCCCCCCCCCCCCTCTAGAGATTCTATGGAGAAAGCCTGCCAAAATTCGTTATAAATTCGTCACGTGCGATACGCTACATCACGTACGATACGCTACGTATGCTATATTACGTGACCCCATTTCAAGTACGATACGGTGCATTTTTTCGCCAAAGGCCGGCGGGGTGACAATATGCCCGCCACAGGTGGCCATTTAGTAAATTCGCCCTTCTAAGCGATTTCTCAAGAGGAATAGTTTCTTTGAAAAAATGACCGTCTGAGAGCCAGTCTGGAATTTCAACTGAAGGGTATAGGTTAGAATGGTAGGTGCCGGATGGTGAGGGTGATTTTCCGGACAGACTTCCGCCGTCTTGCCATTCGGGTAGCACCCTTGCCACAGTATGGCATGGGAACTGCCTGCCTACGGTAGATGCCCTACACATCATGAGTCGCACACCGTACGTGAATCAAACGTGCGCTTCGCAGTAGTATCGATCAAAGTGAGCAGCCGAAATCTTTTCAAAATTACCTCAAATTTGAGAACTGCTCCATGGTTTCTTCGTTTTTATCCTTCAGACTGCTCATCGAGTAAAGAATTGCCAAAAACGACGAATTTGGTGAATGTTAAGTCATCACGGCTCGTGGAACAACATTTTGAATGTTTTGAAAGAAAAGGATCCTGCTTGCATGTTCAACGTAAAATTCCCCTCGTCGAACAATGATCAATCCAACTGCAACTTTCATTTCTCGGCAAAACTCTCGCCTTCCCACATCCCCTTTCCGAATCAAGTCTGGTCGCAGGTCGTCCACCAGTTTTTAAAACTGTTCAGAAGTTGTTCGAAAATAGTCCTTGAATATTCCGTCGGGGGTCTGAATGAAATACTGCTGTGAATTCACGTGTTGTGATTGATCTGGCAAAAGTATACCTACTCATAAAAGTTTTCAAGTAGTGCTTGGCAGTACTTCCTGTCAACTTGATTCTCAGATGTTCAAATCTGCAGCAACAACAAAATAGTCGCAAACAGCCCCCGTGTTCCCAAACAAAGTTTCCCAACTACTACCTCCGTATCAGAATCCGAATCATCAAATTCATCCAAGGCCGTTATCATTTGTTGTTCCATGCTGCTTCGAAAAATACC
>JAQIWT010000431.1:0-20536 GCA_034696485.1 Isohypsibius dastychi
CAGTGCTTGTTTTCTCCATACTTTGAGCACTTGGAGAGTTTTTGGAGGATCAGAAATCAAGCAAACATCCACTTGACTTGCTTCGAAAACATACTTAAGGTTTGTTGCTTATTGGCGTCATATTCCGCCGCAATAGAAATATTTTCAGCTGTAAATTTATATGTATTTGTTTTCAAACACAGAATCCGAAAAAAGAAATCGAATCGCTTGCTGGGTTTCTTGGGCGAGAGCTGACTGACCGGCAGGTTGCTGACGTCATGCACCACTGCAGTTTCGATCAAATGAAACACAATAAGAACACAAATTTCTCTGAATTCGAAACCATCGGGTTTATCGATATGAAAAAAAGTCCATTCATGCGAGCCGGTGAGTGTTTTGGCGATATCAGCAATCATATCTCTGCAGGACAAAATGCTCGTTTTTTTTGCAGGAAAAGTCGGAAACTGGAAAAAACATTTGACCGTCGAGCTGAGCGAAAAGATTGATCACTGGACAGAGCGTAATTTTGCGGAAAGACCGGGCCTGACCGGTTTGGTTTTTCAGTACGAATAAAACAAGGAAGCGATTCGAAATCGAACTTTATTATATGAAATCTGAATTCATCTTCAGTTTTTGTGCAAAGGTATTTTATACGTTCATTTCAAGATTTTCCCCGTTTTTCTAACTGCTTTTGAGGGGTCGACGAATCCAATCATTATCGATTTTATTGTGCTTCTTTAATTGCATACTCAACTTGAGCAACATTTCCTTAATGGAACGAAGCCTTTGAGACATTTTGCGCGAGTTTGAAAGGAGAATTTAAAGTGTTAGAATGTCAGAATTAATCGAAAATGCACTGTTTTTGCATCACAGTTAAGCCAGCTGTCAGCATTTCGAGCTTCCCTATTAGTAACTTGTTTCGTTTCGTCTTTTTAAATACGCCCTATTTAAATGGGGACAGATTAATTCCAGTTGAGTGCTCCCTAATTTAGTACTACTCCAGGCATCGGCATTCTCGAAATATTTTCTGGCAACGAAAGCTTCACCTGGATGGTTATTATCCATGTCATCAGTTTACTTTGGAATTACTTGCTGCAAGACGTATGACGTGATGTCCGAAGTTGTTGTTGTTTGATAATTGTTTTTTCCACCTGCTGAGTCGTCCACAGTTGACAATTGCCGCTGAGCGAAAAATGTCGTATTTATCTTGGCAGTATATATTGGAAAATAAGCTTCTTATTTGTCAAAACTGCTGAGCATCTTATGCTTACTAAACTAAACTGCACCAGATACCCAGAAGTCAAATACAAATCCACGGTTCACGATCATCATGGACGTTTGTCGGAATGAACTAGGATATCATTCGGTGGATCTATATTTGAATCTCACTTGTGCGCTTTGTTATTTCTACACATTTCACTCGGCAGATCCAGAATTATATCCGCTGAAATTTCGCGAGGATGGTATGCTTGCCAGGGAAACAACGAACGAAGAAGGACTCATTATTGATGACCTTTTCTGGCCCAGTGCGTTTGATCGAGATTCCGCGGTTTATCAGTACGGGTTTCCTGGATGGGACCTCGATAGGCATGCTGAGTTATGGAAAGACTGCTGTAAAGCAGCATCCGATTGTTGTAACATTCAATTGTCAAATCAGAATGCCCACGACGGCTGTCAAGCTACATGGGACGGTTGGTTGTGCTGGAATAACGCACGAGGTGGAGAAATACTCCGGGGAGCTTGTCCGAGTTATATGAATCCACTGAGCATGCCTGCTTGTTCCGGTGAGTTCTCAATGCAAAATTCCGGGCAGATTACATCTGTGTTGTCGGGCGAAAAATCAACACCTGAAAAATTAAATTGTTTGTATTGTTTTCACGCAAAATCGGAATTTGAATATATTTGTTCTCCAAACTGGCTGATAAGTATTAAATAACACTTTATTAGCCCCATGGTTTCAACCTTGCCATTTCAATACCTTGATGCACTGTGCATTTTATCTTTCAGGAGGAGCAGAAAAAACATGCACGGAAGAGGGCACATGGCAGCGCAATTACGAAGAAAACGGAACATTCTCAAAAGAATGGACAAACTACACTGCATGTGTCAACATGTCACCATTTTTCCAGCGTCACCTAATCCAGATTAGTGTGCATTGCATCTCCATCATATTTCTGGTTCCGGCACTTCTGATATTTTGGACCAACAGGTACGGTAGGTGTAAAAGCCTGCTCGTCATTGTTTTCACGATTCAGGAAAACGTTGTACTGTACCTCAATTCTCAATCAATCAAACATAATAAAATGAAACGGATTAAGTCGAATTTTGGTTATCAGTATTCCTTAATTTAATTCACGGTGTATTTTAGGCAGCTCCATGTCCAACGAAACCTGATCCATGTGAACTTCTTCCTTTCTCTGTTTCTCTATGCTGTGATGCTGATAGTCTTTCAAAACCTGGTGACCGGCAATGTTCTGAACGATTTTGAGAAGTTCACTGATTATTATGGGAAGATCGAATGCCGGATTTTGTTCGCCGTAACAGCCTACCTCAGGCTCTGCAATTATTTCTGGATGTTTTGCGAAGGGTTATTTCTCCTTCGGCACCTGCGCAACGTCTTTCTCAGAGAGCAGAATTTCCTGCTGTATTTGCTGTGTGGATGGGGTAGGACCTTATTTTCAGTTGGAAATGAAACTTTCATTTAATTAAATACAAAATGTAAATATTACTCACAAATATTGTCAGTTAATTAATTACGGCTGGAAACTTGTCTAGTTTCAATGAACGCCGAGCAGTTAACCCTGCAAATTATCAGCATCAAATTACTGTGCAATTACATGTTTTCACAAGACTGCATTTGCATTGCAGGTCTCCCTGCGGCATTTACGGGAGCATACGTTGCTGTACGAGCAGAAGAAACCGGGTAATTCCGTTTTCCTACCAACTATCTCAATATAAATCCAACAACAGATCTGTACTCGTTAAAAAATTGTTAATTTCAAAATCTACTTCGTCCTTTGAGCCGGCTACTAAAAATCACGTAAATAATTCGAATAGAAAAATATTAAAGTGGTATGGGTTTGTTTGAACATGACGATTTCTGGATAAACAATTCTGCACGGCTATTTGTTTACAGGTGTTGGCTGGAGACCAAGGATCACACTGAATGGATAATAAAAGCTCCCGCACTGAGTACGCTCACCGTAAGAATATTCCAGAAAAACCTCGAGGAAAATAAGCTAAACAATTTATTATTTTAAGTTGAATTTGGTGTTCTTGTGCTACATCATATATATACTCGTCAAAAACACCCAGCCAAGACCAGGAGCAGATCTGGCTATTGTCAGGTAAAGCTATTGAATTTCAACATACTGTATATATCCCGAAATCGATTGAAACAAACGATATATTTTCCAGGAAGAGCTGTCGAGCCGTGTTAGTGCTGATGCCACTTTTCGGATTACATTTCTTCATCACCGCTTACAGACCAGGAGAAACATGTTACAACCAGTGGTATTCTTACCTGAACAGCTCCTTGGACGGACTACAAGGGTTTTTTGTCGCCGTGACCTTTTGCTATTGTAATTCCGAGGTGGGATTCCTTCTTTTTGCAATGCCTGAAAATGTGAACCGCCAGATTTTGATTGAAGGTGATAAACGTGCTTAAGGCTCACTTTCAAAGACGCTGGGGCAACAGCATGCCAAAGTTGCTTCAAAGGGATTTCAGCATAGTCTCCGCAAACTGCACCAAAAGTCCCTCGATATCACGCTCTGCTAGCTCGGTCACCAGACTTCCGGGTGAAAAAATCGGTGTCCCTGAACGTTTCCTGCGGGTGCAGCCAAATGATCATATTGCGACATCGATGGGATCTACTGTTGAGCTCGAAATGCTTGAGCGAAGTCAGCTGATACGACCAGGTGTTACGGCGACCGGGGAAAACGGAAGATAGAGCAGCGCCCTTGACGAGCCATCTCGCTCTATCAGGAGTGCATCTCGATCTGCAAGGAGAAAGAGTTCACGATGACCTATGCACATACTATATAAGTCACAGTGCAACACGACGATATTTTGAGAACTTGCTTAGAACCAATACAGTCATGTTGACCAATTGGTTTTTCGCCTGTTTAGTTACCTGTTCAGGAGCAGATACAGTTGATACATCTCGTGCTGCATCCAATGTATTGTACCTGTGGAACCAATTGCTTTTCTTTGATGCAGTGTCTGCTCGAAACTGCCCATCATCGTGTTTTTTGGGGACAAATGACACCTCCTCGAGTACTCCAAAGCTATAAAGCCCGGGTTGACTCCGCATCATCCACACCACGCCGAGACAAGTCGCACCTTAATCATGAAGAAGCAGCCACGTTTAAACATCAAATTTGACAATACTAAAAGTACAAGACGAACTATTGTCCATTTTCAAATAGAAAGACGCTCGTCAGTTGTCGCATCTTACAGTATACATATCGTCCAATACACAGTATCACGTTTTTTTCGTTTCAAATGAATCAAGACACTGTCATTGGGAGGAAATCAAAGGAGGAATTTCATGACTAGGATACCTCCAACAAACTGATCAGCCACTTTTAACAACATGATCTGACAACACCATACACCTGCATCGCGCTTGTTAATATGTGCTTCACTGATGATGCACCAGTAGCCATGACCTGTGTACCAAGTCTTAACTACTTAATGATATTAGTATGTACATTCCTGGGTCCCAGCAGGGCAATGTTGTGCATTTTAATTCTGCGCCATCTTCTCGATTTCCATTTCAAACATTGACAAAAGGATGTTGCTTAAATTTATTTTGGTACATAACACTGTAGAAAATCACACGTGACAATGCGGTGACCACACAGTGACGAAGTAGCCACGTTTGACCACATTTGTGGCCAATTGTAGCTTTGTGCTACCGATGCAACGCCTAAATCGTATGGAGCGCCATCTGTCTACCTAGGTGTCGCGGAGAAGAATCGCCCGATGTGGCGCTGCAATGTTTTTAGCGTCAACACGAAAGAAAGAACAAAAACACAGTCGATTACTTTCGGATTATTCACACGCGCTGACTTCGATATTGGATTTGTTTCTGTACTTATCACACGTTTTTACTTGACATTATCAAAAGAAAGCCTCGCGGAGATCTCTTTCAGGTGGGTCAGTCAATTCATTCTGTCAAGTCAAATGGCTGGCTGCTGTTCATTTATCTCACTCCCTCTGAAGATTCTCGCCAAAAGTCACAGTCGTTCCGTTCGTTATACTCGTTGTGTGGACTGGGAAGTTTGCCAAAAAGATGCGGAACCGAATTTGATCGTTTGTGTTTCCAGCTGCCTTGCTTGATGCGTTTTACAGTTCATCCACGAACTTCCAACTGTTGTCTGTCTGTAGGACTTCTTTCTTCTCAATTCCAGGACTGACCAGAGCTCTTTGAATACCTCGTGCTGCATCGTTTTATTCCAGGATTCTTGGAAGTCTGAGAAGCAATCCGGACTAGAGGAAATATTTCTGTCAGTGACCCACGTTTGGAGCGAACTACCGGAAGTTTGGTGAAAGAAAGGACGAAATATTTTGGAACGACTAGAAAGGTAAGTAAAAATTCCTATTTGTGTGGATAATTGCCAACTCATGTGCTAGATACTGATACCGCTATTTGACTTAATTTACGGCAGATAAAAATCGATAATTGGTTGGTTTTATTATTATGTTTTGGAAGTGATCACATTGCCTGTGGTCACACCTGTTTTCATGTTCTCATGAGACTTGAAGAGTTCCTTGAAATACCGGATAATCTCCGCCGTAAAATTCGAGAAACGTCAAAATTGTCACAATGATTACTGGATGTTGTATACTTGAGTTCGCAGTTTTTTGGCGGAGCGTTCACAAGAATGGTACGACTTCATCGATAGAAATGGATGCAGTTTTGCTTTTCTACATGCTATGATTATCCCCAGACGAGTTATCTTTAGTGTTTTAACCTTTTGCAAGGTAAGATAAAATCGATTTACTGTTATTCTATCTCAGCAGACTTGAAAACTGACCTAATCTAGGTGCTGCTGCACGCGATTAGCGGCTTTTTTGCAGGAACTGTAAGATGCCATCTTCATCTAGGTTACGCGATACCGCCAAGTTTTCTTGAAATTGTTAGAAATTTTTAGGACGGGAATTTCATTCCGCTGAAAATAAATTTTCGGTGGTGAGTCAGAAAATTGCTCTACGTACTACTACGAATTGCAACAGGTAGTATTGCATCGATCAGGCTTGACTTCCGTGATTTTTTTCTTCTATTAGTACTTTAGATCGGAACAGTTCCTGTTTGTGTTTTTGCTTGGCATACGTTGGACGTCTGCTGTAGTCCTTGCTTGTGTGTCTGCATACAAGGTTATTTTAATTATTAGAACTGCAAAGTCCAAGCCAGCTTGACTGTCAAAATTTGTGTGCTTGTTTTCGGACAGAAACTAATTACCGTGAAGTTTCAGAGATATGAAATTTATCGTAACCGGCGTTAAATTCTTTGTGTCGCTTGTGATGAGCGATGTTTGTTTGTGTCGTTCTGTCGACGGTTTTTGCCGGTTCCTAGTAATTAGGCCTGGTGATGATTTATGCAATCCGGCGATGGGTGCTTAATTTTCTGAGCCTGCGAGACCGCTTTCGGAGTCGAATATAGGTTCTCGAAGAGCTATATTTGAACATGTCATTGATTTTAGAAGAATGGTTCACTGTCCCGGTTCAATGGAAACTTTTTAGCGTGGTCTTGGTTTTATTCTAATTTCTGGTTCCTTGAAGTTGATTGATTGAAAGAGTTGATTGGGAGAGATTGAATACTTCTGTACATTTTTTTGGTCTTGCTCGTGATTTGGTTTCCCATGTAGATGAACTATTTTCTGGATCGAATAAATTCCATATCGAATATTGGTTCTTTTCAATGGTGAGTCAATGCTGCCGGTTTTGAACCAGCATCAGCTGGTTAGGTTAATTCAGTAAAGTTGTTTTAAATTTTCTTGACTCAGAAACTGCCGTTTGCACTGCGGTTAAATCACAGCAACCATATTGTTTTTCGTGAAAATGTGAAAGTGATAAACAAGCTGACGTGTTCACAGAAAAACACTGGATCGGTTACGTTTTGACAAAAGTTTCTGCCAGGGATATCAAACATCTTGTCATTTTACTTGTTCGAGCTCTTTTATGAGCGAGGATTTGTTCTGGATTCCTTTTACGCTTTCGGCTAGAATCACGCTTCATGATATTTTCTGCAGTACGTACATTTTAATCGGCAGTTTCCTGCTTTCCAAACGAATTTTATTATTTGTCTTGCATTTTTATTTTGACGTGATTTTCTCGGTTGATGAACAATCTATGCAGTGCATTGATGAACATGTTTTTATTTTTGACGAATCGGTTGGCTGCTTGAATGGCTTTGTCGTGATTCTTGAATTTCATGTAGCCGTATATGTGAAAACTAGGTTTCTGGATATCATATTTAACTAGGTTTCTGGATATCATATTTCATATAGAGTCAATGACTTGGATGACGGCTTTGCGGCATCCTTTTGGCAAGGTAGGGCTCATATTCATACGTAAGTTTGTTAAAATCAAAAAAGTACGACAAAATCCCTACCTAAACCAGTGTTAATTATTAAGATATTCGTCGCATTTTCAGATACAGAAAGGTTTTAGAAACGGCACGCTTTGTTTTGCGACATGGTCGTACTTATTGTAAGTCGTGAGCTAGCCTGAGCAACAATTGTACAGCATAGCAACGTTAGATGACTAGAAAAACACGAACCGAACCAAATCTGTTGGCTTTCAAACCGACAGCAGATTGCGACGAACTTGTTTGTTGTATTATTCTGAATTGTCTGAATTCCACCCTATGAAGAAAACCCCGCATCCTCGGTTGAACAAAACGAAAGGTCAAACATGATTGAGATTGTTATGAAAACAGCTGGAACACAGCAGTGACTGTCAAAACGGTTCATCGTCATAATACCCGTTGCGCACTTTGATTCCTAATTATTCACAATAGACAACACAACACTCTTCGAGGGGTAATCATTTCTGCCACCAGGGAATTACATCGAGCCGATACAGCGAATTTCACGGACCGGACGGGTGTCACCGCTCGCTGGGATCCGGTGATGAGAGAGATATTTTGGTGTTGGTCAATAGTTCCATACTGTTCACTGAGCGCGGGAATATTTACGAATGTTCGCAGAATTTTTGGTTACTTTTGCTGATTGTCTTCTGACCGCATGATAGTGTTTAAATTTGTCCACCGACTGAAAGATGATTTTGCGTGAAACGGAAGTGGGTTACGGTGGTTTTTTTTACGGGAACATCCCTCCACTCATTGATTAACCGGATAATCTGATGAATTAGTTGGAGATCCGTAAGTGTCAAGAGGATATAGTCTCCATGTGATACGTCGCTGGAAAAATCATTTCTGTCGTCTTGAAATCACTCCCATCGAGCTGACCTTGTCATATCTAAATTTTGATGCGGCGGACATACGGAGATCCATTGCTGAGTACTGACAGTTTTTGCAGTTTGAAGAAAAATGCTTTTTGGGTTTGCATGAGCTAACTTTCGATAGGTCGTGGATCAAATGTCGGTTAGGAATTGGCCTTTAATTTTTTATTAGGCGGACTTGAATATTCAGCCACCATTCGGCATTTAGAAATCTGATTCAGCTTGTCACAGGACGTGTATCTTTTGATCGTCAGCCGATAAGAGGGACTCGAGGCCATTCATCATAGAGCTCGGGTCCATGGAGTAATTAGAATCAAAGCCTTCTTTTCATCTTATTTCGCAGATATATTTTTGCACATGCCCATTTCATTTGTGCTTCCCGGAAGGATGCAGCAAGAGGGTGGTTTGTTTTATGGGAAATGCCACTATGGATTTTCTGGTCCGTAAAGCCGGTGAAATGATGTATCTCGCATTGTAATTCCATCTTTTCCCGTTTCTTCTGTTTCCATTCGAGCTCGCGAGTCCTTACGCGCACTCCACGATCATCCAAAACAGCATGTATTTTAGAAACAACCCGCTGTGCTCGTCATTCAGCGATTTGGTAATGCGTTCTTCTCGTGGGCAGTCAAAAATTATTGTCTAGTCAGTTCGGGTTGATTTATCGGCACGCTTGTCGTATTTTTGACATGGCCAAGGAATTCTATAATTATGCTCGCTTTTCTTACCCACGATTTTTAAAATTTCTTCCGGGACATCATCATCTTTTTCTTTGTTGCAGCTTTTCCGGTGATGGGATATAATCACCTCTTCATGCTGGCTAATTGCGGTTTATAAAGTCTCGGTGTCGACAAATTTATTGGCCATGGATATACCGGAACCGTTTGGAAATAATAACGTTACTGGTGCATTGGATGTCTTTCCCGATGGAGCAACGATATCTCAGGAAATATTGGAAAAATTAGCCAAAAAGAGCAGAGAAGAACTCGATTGCTATGATAGAGTTACAAGTCGACCTTACCCTGATGACGGTACGTTATTTGTCATTTATTCTCAATATCAATATCACGCCGGAAACTGTTTTATGACGAGATTTTGTGCCCTGAACAATTTAGGAAATCAGAATGAATTGCATTTTTAAATAACTATATCCTGTGATTTCGCCGCAAAATTATTATTGGAATATATTTTGCAGAATTCATAAGAGTAGCCGAGTACCCGCATTTACCGGTATTTACGTATTAATAGTTAATATCTGTTCTATTTAGGTCAGACGTATTGCAACGCGACTTGGGACGGGTGAGTCCACACTCTACAGTATATGTATTTGATATTTTGATATTGTTTTCGGATGTTAAGCCTCAGTGGGCATTTACGAGAATGTTTTTTGAGTTAAAAGTTGATTCCTGCCCAGATTCGGTGTTTCGGATTTGTTTCTCATATTTTTGTGGATTAACTTTCAGTTTTCAGATGGGGATGTTGGAATTACACACTTTCTGGAACTCGAGCTCACATTCTCTGTGCGTACATTCTCACAAACAGCGAAGATTCAGTTGTTTCAATGGTATCGTATTTTATAGGTCCAGTGTGGGCTAGCGATGGTTTTGACGCAAAACGTATGTATGGATTCAAGAAAAATCGTGTTCCGTTCACATAACGATTGCTAATTTTCGGCAGTGACTGCCTTCAAAGACTGTGAATTAAATGGGACGTGGTGAGTCCGCATTTTTCAGAATTCAGCTTGCGTTTGTCGTTCTGGTGACATGTTCTTTTTGGGAATATAGGTGGGTTCACCCCGAAACTGGTATAAGTTGGTCCAATTACACCACATGCATAAATTACGACGAATTGAAAGTGAGTATTGAAATTGTAGGTAACTGAGTCCCGTAGCGTAAAATATGTCATGATGAGATGGTTCATTGACGCGAACCGCGCTCCATTTAAATACCGCGGAATTCGCATAGGAATAATTTTAGAAAATGAGAGCTCATCAAATGTATTTAATACGGAATTAAAAGAAATAATCAGTCACGAAATATTTGACCACAAATATTGCAGAAAATTCGCCAAATGATGTTGAGGCGTGCGATACTTCAAGAAATATCGTGCTGTCTAAAGGGAGTCGCTCCATCATTACAGTTCACTAGCCGGAAATGCTCTTAATTACAACCCAGTTGGTCTCCTCACCCTTAAAACCACTTAAGTTGCTCCTGCTGGCAAATCTCCATTCTCGGAATTGAATTGCATGTAACAATAGAACGATTTTTGAACGTCTTTAGATTAGGGTCAATTATTGAAAATTAAATCAATCTTTTACCGAAAGGTTGCCTTTTTTGACCAGCTCTTGTTTTATCTTTCAGCGTCAGCAGACAATCAATATGATCTATCTCATCGGATACTCCATCAGTTTGGTGTTTCTGCTCTCCTCGCTCTTCATTTTTTTCTACTTCCGGCAACTAAGCTGCACAAGGATTACGATCCACAAACATCTTTTCGTCTCCTTTATCATTCACAACATCGTGTGGATTATTCACGACAACGTCATCCCCCCATTTCCGTCCGTTCTGACCGAAAACGGGGTAACCTTTCATTAGCTCATTACAGCATTAAATTAGGGCATTCGTTTCCAGGATCTTGGCTTGGTGAATAATCTAGTTCCGTTACCGTATCGATTTCGACGTCTTTTTTAGAATCAAGAAGTATGGGCATCCCACGAGATTAAACGATTGATTGATTAAAGTCCGTTTTGTTTTCTGTAACCGGAAAATCAATATTCCAGACAATTTTATTCTGTGTACTCAGCCCAGAACAATAACATTTGCTGTCAATCGATTTTTTCGTACCATAATTACCATAATTTTATTTGGTTACATCCATTGTTTTTATGTGATTTGAGGCCATTACATTTTATGTGGACAAATTATCGTTTCCCAATTTAACAAAAGAAGTCTGATTTCTTTTTAGACACTCGTGTCATAAAAGATTGACTATTTGGTTTTAACTGTTGTTTTCGAAAATCTTTCTCAATTTAGTGACTCAATATATATATATTGCATTTGTCGTGATTTTTCTGACCATTCTTTTTTGTTGCAGTGGATGTGTCGGATATTTCACACGTTCATCCGGTATATTCTCGTGTGCAATTACTTCTGGATGTTTTGCGAGGGATTTTATCTGCATACGGTGCTCGTGATCGCCTTCGTTAAAACGGAAATTCTGATGAAAGCCTTTTATGTCATCGGCTGGGGATTACCTTTAATTCCCGCAATAAGTTACGCAATAACCCGGGCTTTGGACGAGTCAGAAAATGTGAAATGCTGGATAAATGCCGGGAAATATTTGTACATCCTCGCCGTTCCAGTGCTCATTTCCCTCCTGGTGAGAGTTCAAGAAGAAAAGGATATGCCGATTTCCATTCAGTCTTGCGCATCCGTCACGCTTGGTGATTATTTTTTCTTTTTGTTTCCTGTAGGCGAATCTCATCTTTTTATGCAATATCGTCAGAGTGCTCATTACCAAGATGCGAGCCACTAATACTCGCGAAGATCATCACACTCGCAAAGCGGTCAGAGCGACATTAATTTTAGTGCCTCTTCTGGGACTGCAGTATATTCTCTTCCCCTTCCGTCCCGATGAAAGCAACGCCGGACCAACAATCACTTTTGCATATGATATTGCTTCTGCGGTCTTCACATCTTTACAGGTATAAATAGTCCGAAATGGAGCATATATATTCTTGGTGAATAATTATGGTCTGGTTTCGATTGCTACGCAGACTGTTGAAAGCAATCATTTATCTAGAAAGAACCAACTGGCAACACTGCATAATATATTGATGCTCCAAAGTCGAAATTAGATCAGTCGTTTGGCAAAAAGCCACATTTTGTTATAAAGTCTGATCGATCGAGACAACTCGCATTTTTGAAGTGTGAAGGTCGCTTCGACCCGAAATTAGGTTAATTTTTTTTAACTGACTGAAAACTTGTTCGAAAATCGATGGTCTTTGAATTTGAATACCATGTACGTATTTGCCGGAAAAAATGTGCGCAGTGGGAATAAAATATGACCTATGCTATTATCAGTCTTTTTTTGCAGGGACTCTTTGTGGCGCTCATATTCTGTTTCTTCAACGGCGAGGTACGAGATGCAACTAAACGCACGATAAAACAGTACATGTCAATGCATGAGGTTCCCGTTTTATCCGGGGTGTATCGGCAACATGAGCGTGATAGCGTCTTAACGCATATGGAGCTGGTTCACAGAAATTCTGATTTTGTCACGGACGCCACCGACGTCCCGAGCGAATTCTAACGACTTGCTTTTTTCGCATGGCTGTGCTCTGCTCTTGTTGATGAATAATTCAAGCTCACTTTTGTTGGCGGTTGAGTTTTTTTTCTCTTGCCTGATGATATCGGGAATTGATTAGTTGATGGATGACCTTTAGTTCGTTTTGTTGTAATTGCCTGATGCCTGTCAAAAATAATCTTGGGTCACTTGGTTAGTCATTTTTTGTGTTCTGATCAGGTCCTTGATTTGACAAAACGTGACATCCGTGCGAGGAGAGATTCGAGAATTATTGGCAACGCGCTCAACCGGAAGCGATCCTCCTTTGCCAGCTCGGTAAGAAAGCTGACTCGTGATCCATTTATCTTCAAGTTTGTTTTCCGAATCATCCTTACTGATTCTTTGTGTCAACGAAACAAACCCTCAATACAATTCCAGTAATTTCTAGCCTGAAGGAACCATTTCACTGAATTCCCTTTTTGTCTCGGGTTTCAAGCTGAAAAATCTGGATTTTTTATTTCAGGTTAAGCGAACCAACTCGAATGCTTCGTCTCCCCTGGCATTTCGTCGACCGAGCCAGATTCGTGATTCGATCAAACTCAAACACAGCAACAGTCAAAACGCAGAAAAATATTATAATCAATCTCCAATGGTTCCAACTGATGTGTGAAATACTGCGTGGACGTCCGCTCTTCTTGCTCATTTGGTTTCTGGAAGTATTACGGTGATATTGTATAGTTTTTAAGCGATAACTAAAATGCTTTTGTTTTATCCCGTCTGTATATTGTTGATCGCAAAACTCGACCAAATTAACAAACCAATAAAAAAAAATTCATGTTGCAAAAAGATTTCACAGGTTAATCTGCAGCGGAACAATCTTTGCAAAAAAGGTGCAAAGCTGCTTATAAAAAGGCTAAGAGCTTAAACTTTCATGATGAGCAAAAAATAATGCCAGCTGCTGCTTATTAGCTAAGCTTTCCATTAGACCTATTTTGCATGTCTGACGTAAGCGATCATCAAGATTACCGTCCTTATCACAGTTGAGCAGGAAGAATTCCGTTTTGAGCGCCGGTTCAACACCACGAAAAACATGCAAATTCGTGTTGAGAAAAAGGGAATACAAGTCATAGACCTTGCTTGGCTCGATGCGTTGACGGGAATATTCTTTGAGCAAGTCACGATCGGCATTGATAATTGGCCATTCATCAGCCACGGCTTTCCTTGCGCTCAGATAATCGGATAAATAAAACGCGGTGTATTCGAATGAGTTGCGATCATAATGCCCAAACTGGCGCTTGATATCGAAATCCTCCGGATATGGAGGAGTTTTGTAGATAATATTCGGTTTGTACTGAGAAAATGGGATTGGGAAGAATACCTGGAAATCAAATGGATTATGAAAATTGGATTCACAGAAAATAAACAAATACAATTCTCAAGAAAATAAAACCTGGAGCAGACACTTGATACCCAAGGGAATAAAACATTTCTAGAACCAATAGGCAATCAATACTTTCAATCAGCTGACCTAAATTTTTTTCTGAGAAAAACATTGGCAAATAATATGTTCATATTTCAGGTTCTCGTAAATATCACTCCAACAATAACATAACATAAAATGAACTTACAAAACAAAGCTACCAGTAGACATATACATAAGAAATATAAAGTAAGCAGTCCGACCATAATTCTACTGAACATCCTCGCTCGCTCCCTTGCTTTCTAAAGGGAATGGAATTTAATAATAGGATATTACTCATGATTTGGTACGAATGTACACCAAATAAAAATTACCTCGGATACAGTGAAAATACGTGGAATTCGAGAATATATTACTCGTTATCAGTCATTATATATTATTAGCTTATATACGTCATATTTCAGAACATTAAGGTCCATGGTTTACAATTCATCTTAAGTCCCTGAAGCTTGATCCACTTGCTCAACTAATTTATGATATGGAACAATTTCGCAAACAAATTTATTCAGTTTAATGCGCAGGTAAATTCTCTTCTTTCTCACGGTCACCACCAGGTCGATTAGCATACTAAAATTTACCTGCCAGCCAGGAATTGTTGTTAATCGAAGGCGATTAAGCAGCTCAGTCGATGGTAACATATGAACGTCACACCGGAAAATCAGCGAGTCCTTCTTGAATTTCTTTGCGACGATATCCAGAATCGAGAATTCAGATGGCGCCACGGTAAACGGCTTCCTTATTGCCAAAAATCCTAGTCGAGTTCCCAGAGCTTTCTGGTGGGCTCTGTCGATGTCTCTGGCTTCCGATTTCAGCTGACTAAAAATATCGTTTGGTTGGTCTTTTCCCGAATCTTGCGGACCGTAAATAGTAACAATCATCAAGAAAACGTTGTCTTCGGCCTTCAGATGCGTAACAGCAAATCTTCGGAGGAATTTAATTGCGGTTGGAATTTCCTCAGGGTTGACAGTAATCGTGATGTGGACTCGATAATTCTCCGTAACGAATGGCATCGGAATCTGCTCCATTTGACCGAGTGCTCGCAATAACCGAACGCGTTTTTCCGTGACTTCGGAACCTGTCAAAACAAATCTTTGTCGACGTTTTTTTTTGGAAGGCTGCAATATAATTTTAAAATCATGGTCAAAAGAATCAAACAAAATTAAATTATTTTTGTTGAAGAAACAATGCTTTCAAACAATAGTTATAGTAAATCACGTCTGCTTCTGTAGAAATTATTGTTAGAAAAAAAGAGCTGTAATCGAAGTTATTAATAACCGACCTTTCGTTTGGAATTCCATGTCCAACAAATATTCCATTCCTCTGCTCGGATCGAATTTTCTGTAGCCGTTAATAATTCGGACAAATTTCATTTGTTCTTTGGCGTATCGTTTCTCCATATTTTCTATCCCATAATTGAGAGTTTGACGAATATCTTGTAAATCGGCTCCAACCAGAGTTTGCGCAACCCGGAAATCATCGGGTGCCAGAAGGTGCGTGGCGTTGAAATATGTCCACTCAATGATGTCGAAACGATTTCTTGGAATATTCGGAGAGTTGACTCCGATGGGCCAAATGATATCGGCGCCTTTTGCGGGAGTGTTCGAACTTTGGATGACGATGTCCTTTTGAATACGTTTGATCTGCTTTTTGGTTTGTTCAACCTTTTTTTTGCTCAATTCCAGATGAAGGCGATAAAATTGAGCAGGATCGCTCAGAGGAAAAAAGGTCACTTTGGTTAGAAGATCGGAATGTATCGTCATTAGCTGGCGAGTCTTCTCAGAGGATTCCAAGAACTCTTTGGAATGGACAAAAAATCCGGGAAGATGATTGGCCTAAAATTCACAAACAGCTGAAATATTGGTTATGTGATTATAGTGCATTTAAATTATAAATATTACGTTGTAATACATGCTATGAAAATATTTTAACCATTCAGGGGGTTCTCAAAAAAAATTAAATTATATAAGAAATTTCATCTGTGAAATATTTCATGAAAGTATTTTAATTTACAGATATGTGAAATATTTATATGAAAATATTTACCGAAAATATTTATACGAAAATATTTTAAAAGGACGAGTCGAATTATAGTTCTGTGACTGTTAACCATATTTTATTGAGTTACCGTGGGTTGCTTTGCGTTGCACATGAGACCAGCCGACTGATGCACGCATTTTCCAATATTTCCGGTTGGGTCATCAGCAATGGAATTTTCAATGCACCACCCTAGATTTTCCGAAATTTTCCTCATAACCGCTTGATTGATAAGAATGCCGGCTTCCACATCGCAATAAATCTTATTGTCCTCCTGCTGAACCGGCACCCCAATAAACGCCGGGTATCCCACACTAATCTTTTTCACAAATTCCGTCAGTTCATTGCCTCGAATATAAGTTGTATCTTTGGCGAGAAAGAACCAGTCAAAGTTCTCCATTTGATTATCCGATATATATTTCAATATCATCATAAACTGCAGCGTATCACTCGTATCCGAGGAGCGGATGATATGCATGGAAAGATTCTGGTAAACAGGGAGCGGCACTGAATTTGCAGAGTTGAGAAAAAAACTCAGTCGCGGCAAATAATGAGCGCTGGTCCGGTTTAACGCAACACCGAACGTCATTAATGATGCATCACTACTTGAAATGGCCACAAATAATTTCTCATGTATTCCCAATTCTGAGGCGTAATAACGGGGTCGAACCGGACGCGGCATCTTCTGTATTTCCGGTGGAATTTTATGACCTTCCAGCAGAACATTTGGCTCATAATCATCCTGTTCATTATAAATCGCATCCGGCAATTTCTCTTGAGAACTTTCCGCGAAAAGCACTCTGGATGTGGTCCCATCATGCTTCTGCCCATTTGATGAATAATCCTGATGTTGCGCAACTCCGAATAAAAATCCAAGGCAAATTCCAATGCAGATATGTTTCCATCGACTTGAAAGCCATGTCCGTATTTGTCGATTAGATTTGATAACAATCCTGCACCAGTACAAGGGAAAGAGCTTGGTGATGACCATAAACGAGGTCATATTCTTCTCAACAATTCCAGCAACATTTCTACAACAAAACTAATTCAAAACCATAACCCGATCTCAAATACTGTATTCAGAAAAATCACTCACCATTCAATAACCTTTACATCGGGACTGATATACACTGTGTCTCGATCAGTTAAGCAATCCAAGGAACGAAACGGCGACCTGTTGCATTAGGCTTGTCAACATTGAGGGCCAGTTTGTATCAATTAGAAAGGAGAGTAACGAATTGGCAATTACAGAGTTGTGTGGTTCAGAAAAGGTGGACTTGGTTTGACTGACAAAAGTACAGAAGCATCAGCCACTTGCCCCTTATCTTGAAAATCTGCCTCGGCTACTACTCTGCGTTTGTTTGCTTTCAAAGCTTTCCGGGTTCAGTGGCTGGCGATAATTTCGCTGACACACAGCTTTATCGCTCCTTTCCAAATTCGCTTGTTCTAATTACGTCCGCGTGCGGGATTTGACAGTCACAAGCAACAAGTGGCGTCACGGACGTAAGGAGTTGAAGAAACCGGCGATAGGTCACAAATTTTGCCGTTTTTAGCTAAAAATGGCACATCATTTTTTATAGATTTTTAATTGCACAGAATTGCCAATATAAGTGATAAATCACAATCAAGTAAGCGAATGAATAAATACTATGAAAGTCACAAATTTTAGCTCAGTTGATCACAAAAGTTAGCAATGAATTTTTCACACCACCTGTTACATTTCTTCAAAAGACAACAAGCCGAACTGATAAGTGAGACTGCATTTGATTTTGATTGCTTCGGGATCGTTTCCAAAACCGCAACGCGTCTTCAATATCAATTGTTTCAAACAATGGTAGTGACCGCTTCATGAATGGCTTTCGCAACCTTTTCCACATTCTTCGGCGAAACACCACATACATTAATTCGCCCCGATCGAAGAAGATAAATGTGATGGGTTTTGATGAGAAATTCGCATTGTTTCTCCGTCAAGCCGGTGTAAGCTGAAAGATAAGTTCAAATCAACATCATTTACTATTAAATAATAATTCGTGAAAGAATCAAAAAAACCAACCAAACATGCCGATCTGATCCGTCAAATGGTTCCAAGTTCCGGGAGTTCCCAGACCTTCAACATGTTCCCTGAAAACAGATACCAACTTATTTAACCAAAAAAATAGAAAATACATAAGAAACCATGTAAACAATTCAGTAAAAAATACTTCGGAATTTTTTTATCAAATCTTACCGTAGTAGCTGCCGCATGGTCTTCATTCGAGCTGACATGGTCTTGATATGTTCTTTCCATTCCTGACACAGATCCGGACTGTTCAAAACAGCGCTGACAATTCTTGCGCCATGTGCAGGAGGATTAGAATAATTCCCTCGAACGACAATCGTAAACTGCGATTTGATGTTAGCGAGGTTTGCGGGGTTGTTCGTAACCAAGGTCAAATTTCCAACACGTTGATTGTAAATCCCGAAATTTTTGGCGAACGATTGAGCACAAACAAACTCCAAACCAAGATCAGCAAAATAACGAACAGCCCATGCATCAGCGTCAGGATCTCCGGAAGCAAATCCTTGATAGGCAGAATCCAAGACCGGAAATAGTTTACGTTCTTTGACGACATGAATGATTTCTTTCCATTGATCCTTAGTTGGATCCACGCCTAAAAAACACACTCCATACTTTAAAGAGACCATTTTTCGTAGTTGGTTTGAATTACCCGTTGGATTATGAGCACAAGCATGAAGGATGACAACAGCGCGTTCCGGAGCAGCTCTTAAATCAGCAAGCATTCCTTCCAGATCCAAGCCTCTCGTTTTGGCGTTCCAATATCGGTATTCCCGAATTTCATTGAATCCAGCTTTCAAAAACAGCAATCGGTGGTTCTCCCATGTTGGAGTAGAGATATACGCAATCCGGGTTATATTGTTCATGCTAGCAACCAAAAAATCAGCTGCAATTCTCAGTGCTCCTGTTCCGGAGATGCTTTGAATGCCCAGAACCCGCTGTTCCTTGATAGCTGCACTGTCCGCACCAAGAAGCATTTTTGTAGCTGCGCTGCAGAACGGCTCGAGCCCCAGGATTGGAAGATATTCGAAATTCACAGCAGGATCCTCCACGATTTGCTTCTCCACTTTTTTCACCACTAAGACCAAAGCAAAGAATGAAACCCGATGAAAGAAAGTGATCATGATATTGAAAATCGAAAATCCCATAGAACTCACCAGGTAGAACCCATGGCTTTCCCTCTTCCGTCCTGTAGGCACCGATTCCCAAATTGGCTTTTGTTGGTTCTTTATCCTCCAGAAATGCACGATTGAGCTCGAACACTTCGATAGGCGGCAGTTCACCGACTTCGTCAAACCAAGAAACTGACATTTTGGGATTTTCAATTGCCCACAGGAAGATGTTATGAAGAGAAAAGGAGGTGAGGGACGTGAAAGAACGATGGAATATGGAAAAGATTCAAGCAGCCTCCCGAATTTCCGGGGCTTGACATCGATCAGCTGGTGCCGGGGCCTACGTCTGCATCGTAGGTCATGTAAGCCCTGACATTTCACTTGATTGTATTGCAGGTCACGGGTCAAGGTCGATTCTCGAAGATGATTTACTGGAACTGGACACGACGTGCTGCATGCCGGCTTCAACTCGGTATAAACACGCAAACATTCCAGAATACGAACGCCTTCTTTCCACGCATTTATCCTGCTGACTTGCATTTCCGACTGCGTTTTTGTTTTCTCCCAAATTTCGTACCACTACGATTCATCATGACTGGCGGACAAGGATTGATCAAATCGGAATTTCTTCCCAAAGATGCACCGATTACTAGAGTTGTCGTTTTCCGAGGTGAGAAACAATTTCTTGAATAAAGCGCGAGTTTCGCGGAGAATAAATCATCGAGTTTTCGGGGTTATTCACATGTACCGATTTTCACAACTTTTGATATCTGAATTGATGTATATTAATTAATTGCTCAGATTGATATTGAGACCCATTTATCTTCTTTTCCAGATCGCGCGGAAATCACTCGAGTTCTCCAGTTCAAGGCACAAGCTGGGGAAAACGAAGTCGTCCTCGGTGAGATCCCAACGAATATCGAGGAAGGGTCATTGAGGTGAGAATTTCATGTGACTAGCCTGGTTGTGTTTCTGACATGTTGACATTTGCATATCCAGGGTCGAAGGCCGAGGGAATGCTGTCATCACAGATGTGAATTTATCAACGACAAATGTGAGCGCTTCCAAACCGAAAGATTACGACCTAAAAGGAAAAGAACTGAGTGACCTGGTTAACAAGTTGG
>JAQIWT010000432.1:0-20494 GCA_034696485.1 Isohypsibius dastychi
GAAATTGAAGAACAGCAGGGAACCAGCGCCCAAGGCCCAACTTGTGAGTTTAACAACGGTTGCTGGAATTCCGTTTTTCTTTTGATTTTCATTCTTGGTTTGAGTTTGATTTCGATTGTCATTTTCGGCGGCATTTTCTTATCCATTATGGATTTGTTCAATTTTCAGAGATTGAATTGAGAATATTCAGATAAAGAAATATCAATGATTAGCTCGTTTTCGAATTATAAAATCATCCCTAGTTTTCGAGTGTTTAAGGCTACTGAATTATATTCGGGTTTATTTCTAGTAGTTGAAAACGGCAATGGAGAAATGGAAGAAGACCAAGTAACCAGCACTAAGGCGCAGCCTAGCGAAGCTAGCAACCGAGACATGGACTGCGACGATTTCGATTGCAGTACGGAAGGTGAAGATAACGGTGCTGGAGGAAGTGCTGATGGAGAAAGCGACTGCGAAGCAACGACCAGCAAGCCGGAAGCTCCGCCCTACATTGAGAACAAGAATAAAGACTATTCCATTGAGTACATCACAGACGAGCGAGAGAAGGATGGAGTAAAAGAAATTCAAGTCAAGATTCACGGATACATCGGGTAATTTCCTGTCACTTATTAAGCGTTAACCGAACCATAATGGGTTTTTTCTGTAGGCTGACTTGGGTCCCGATTACCGAGCTGGAACCAGGCCAGGATGAAATTCTGGCTATGCCCCTGGGTATGCGTACTGTCAACGAGTTGATTCGAAATGAACTTCTCACCCGTGAAGTTATTCAAGTCCGAGGACCGGTTCGACCGGAGGATCGAACTGATCCCAACCAAGCTGACTATGTCGTTACTTGGTAAGTTGAGATGTCTTGGATTCAACGTACAGTTGAACACGTCGTCTTTGCTTTTCCAGGAAGTCCAAGATACGAGGGGAAATTACAACAACCACGACTGCATTCGGTTTGCAGATGGACCCTGATTGGCGAAAAGCCCATATGGAGCTTCTGGCGGCCAACACCGATGCTCTTGGTTTGAAGATGGCTTTCGTCAAAACCGGTGATGTTCCGAAACTTGCCGGACAAGTCATCTTGGCCCACGAAAACATGAAGCTTTTGGCGTTGTCGAGCGAAAACAAGGCCTATCGAGAGGTGATTATCGACATGGTCATGAAGAGTGCGAACAAGGACATTGAAATCGACCACCTGCGATTACATGACCGAAAAAAGAAGGCGTCCATCCAAAACTACAAGAAGCAGATCGAAGCCATGGAAAAGTGTAATGGGACTTTGAAGCGTAAAGTTGAGGCTCTGGAGAAGGTTTCTACCACTTCTCCAACCATTGTTCTTGAGTAAAATCAACTTCTTCACTTCTGAATAAAGATGAAAACCTGACCTGACCGTGAGTGGCTCGCATTTTTTCAAACTATATAGAAGCTTTTCGTAAATTCAGTGGATAGACAAGGACTTCTATAAATTTTTGGTTGTGCATGATTCGAGAAAGACTGAGAGAACTGGTCGGCGGTGAAAACTGGCACGACAAGGCGTCCCCGAGAAGCAAATGGCCCAAGACTCTGCGGATGAGGAAACCGCTCTCGGGTGGCTGGCAGCGCCCTTCTAGTATCCAAAAACTGGTTTTGGATGTCTGACTCGAATCATGTACGACCATAAATTTTGCGAATATTTGCATGTCCAAGTTTGAAAGTCAATTTCCTAAATTTTGCATGAAATCTGCTGCTTCTAACGCTTGTCAGCTAAGGTGTCGGGGGTTCCTGCTCAAGGTAAGTGAATAAAGCACCAAAACACACATTAAAGCCCTTACAAGCGCTCAAAAACTGACGTAAAGGGCGAGTTTGGCATCATGGAGAGAATACAAGCTCTGTTTGGATGTTTATTTTGGATCATGGTTTTGGGGACACTGTTTACGTTGAATGGTTTGACTTACGATAATCAGATTAAAGAGCTGGCGTTATTGAAGAAACTCAATGCAACGTTTATTCTGAAGTTTCTGAAGCCCGGAATCCAAAGGGTCGAGTCTCGTAATTGGACAGAATTCGGCGCTTAGAGTAGGTCATCCGGAATTTCTTCTTGAGGGGAACCACAGAAACTTGCATGGTTTTCTTGTTTCGAATAATGTTAAAGTCGTAGGTGATCTCAATTGGAGCAACGCTTCCAGGGTCTTCGAGGGTTGAAATCAGCAAGTCTCGCAGCGATTCATATGTGAGAGCTTCCTGGGAATTCCGGTTGATGGTGAACCCCTTCACTTTAGTGACTTGTTTTCCAGTGTTGAGCATGTAGCTGTAGCTCTTCGGTCCGGTCGAGCAGAAATGAGTGATGTATTCGCCGGGGTTGAGGGAATCTGCCAGGTCGCCAAGAAAATTACCGGTCGGCGGATCAGCGTCACCTTCTCGGGAAATATAAAACAGACTGTCGGTGTCTGTATAGAGAAGTCGGTCTCCAAGGAAATGCATATGCTTGAAGAGTAGTAACCTGGCGCAGGCAGTCGTCCAAGCAGCAAGGACCACATTTGTTTTCCCACTCGTTGGGATGAAATCACTTTTAACTTTATAAGAGAGTTGGATGGTCTCGTCCGTAACAATGTCGAAACTTTTTACTTCGTATTCGCCCGAAGTCAGATACTTGTGGAACTCGGCGACATCTTGAATAAAAATAGTGTTTGATCTTGACTCACGTTCTCCAAGTTTTCCCCCTAAAACAAATTTTGTCAACACGATATCATCGAAAGGACCAAATAAAAATTTACAGAAGCTGTTGAGCATCATTTTTGCAAGGGCTCGAAGCCCCTCGTTGAAAACAATCTTTTTTTCATCCAAGCGAATTCCTTGTCGAACGAAGAATTCCTCGACATACGCAGTTTTCAATTCAGGCGTATTGCAGTCTGGTGGATATCCTGATGACTCACTCTTTATTTTCAAGAATAAGTCAATGTAGTCTTTGAAGAGGTGCTTTTTACGTTCAGGAAAATCCCAAATTTCATACATTTTCAGTATTTTATAACCATGTTGAAGTGCCTCTTGCACCTCGTTGGTGCACCATGTACCTAAAAGGTTTAAATTATTGCTTGCTTGTTCTAAAAAAGGAAACAGTTAAATTACCTGTGAATGCCCGTTCAGATTCTGAGTGAAAACAGTCCTCGTTTTGTTTGGTGATGCAGCATGATCGACAAAGCGCAAAAGTCAATTTGTCGGTTCGGAATGGAAGAACCGGAATCAGCTGATTGGTGGGAGGTAGAATCATGCATTTAATCAGGCCGACAACGGTTTCGATTGGGGGGAAATCCTGTGTGTAAATTTTGGGGGCACCAATTGGGTATTCAGCATTGCGGTTGATGAATGGGTATTGCGACACGATATCCAGGGAACGAATTCTTTCATCCGGTTTAATTTCATGCAGCAGTTTGAAAGCATTCGTTCGACCCCCGTAGAACGCATCACGAGGAAATAGTGGTTCGGTAATCGAGCAGGTCTTTCCAAAATCAGTAAAGTCAATGTCGGATTTCGCTTCATGCTCCCAAATGGAACGAACTGAATACCCCATATTACGTAGCTCCCGCAAACGTGACAAAGTGGATCGATTGACTTCGGCCATTGGTTGGTACAGAATTGGATGTTGAAGATCAGGGCTGTAGCACTTCAAGCACCCATGCCAAAAGCACCTGGAATTTTTTTCTCGTTAAAAATTACACCAAGTGTGAGTAAAGTCTTACCCAAGAAATTCAAAACAACACATCATGTCGTTCGAAAATCCATCGACAGTCAGTCGTCCGACTCGGTGTTCATGTACAATATCCGTGTGCAAAGTCTCAGCCATGAACATTAACCACTTTGTTCCAATAATAGATTTCGGTTTTCCCCTGTTTGGTCCACAAGGCGAAATGAGACAAATCTGTTTGTCGAGCAACATTGTCGCTCGCCAAAAGTAATTACACACTCCTGCAATAGTGAGGCCAACAGAATAAGGGCATATGCCAAGCGTGATCTGCATAAAGAGCAAACGAAACTTTTCGCTGGCTTTTTGAAGAACAAGAGTGTCCAGAATACAGTAGCTGATCAACTCATCATTGAAATCGAAAAGATTTTTCTTCCTGGTTTTCTCTTCGTCGTACCACAATGAGAATGCAGCTTTGTCGGAATCAGCCATAGATGAAAATCCATAAGATTCTTTGCTAGGCCATGGAATGATTTGATTCCAGTTTTCGGGTTTGTTGATGCTGAACGGAAATTTCGATTTGGAAATTTCGAGACCGAACGTCTTTCCAAACTTGGCCAGAGATTGAGAGACGTAATTCAAAGTGTCTCGGAATCGAATACCGTGAGAAGGAACGTCCATTTGAACAATCTTACTTCCGTTGAAAATCAGTTTTGGAATGGTTCCAGATTTGATGAGGTAGCTCAAGATGAAATAGCCGTCAAAAGCTTTAAAATTGTGGGCGATAATGATATAATCTTTGAACTGGCCACTGAATAAAAATTCGCACAAGTCAGCAGTAATGTCTCTTCCAATCTCATCAGTCCGAGGCGGAAACACGTGAATCTCATCTCCAAACGTGACTACAGCCAGGTTCGGATAGAAAACTCCGTTTTCTTGCTCCACGGTTTCGAGGTCAAAATAGGCAATTTTCTGCTCAGCATATCTAGGTAGGTCTTCCGGGTTGACGATGACAGGCTTCATGAAACAATGGTGGTCTTCTTCTGCCAGGAAAAAATCTTTACAAGAGTGACAAAAACGTTCGTGGCATCGATGCACACGGCCACTGTACATGGTCTTGTAGAACACATCACAAGCCAAGCACACATGAAATTTCTGGCAAATGCTCCTGCCATTCAGTTTATTACTGTTGAAGAGCAATGCAGTCTTCTTGTGACTGGCGTAGCAGGTTTGCCCGTTAAAACGGCGGTTGCAGTCAGTACATTGAACGTACTCGGGTGGATCCTGATCGTTCACACAGTTGCTTTTCAAACACATTTTGCAGATGACTTTGCATCGGTGAATTCCCAAGTTGTTGTGTGCTTTGAGGCAGTCGAAGCAGTAGTAAGTTTGCGAGAAATATGCAGGTAGAGAAGTGATGACATCAAAGTGAGAATTATGGTGAAGAACGATAATTCGTTTTGGTTTCGGAGGACCCGAGTAGATCACCGTGTTCAGATGATCCACAGAAACCACAACGACCTGGTAGTCCGGAAGAACGGCCTGGAAGGCAGGAAAATCATGCCGAGTGTAGGCCCTCACTGGTAATCCAGACTCGCCAATCAGTTCCATCGCGGTCTGAGTTTGAAAGGCTTTAGTTCGATACAAAGTGCGGTATCTCTGCATGTTTTCGTCGGCGTGAGCTTTTCCAATCACCAGGGCCCTTGCAAAACAAATGTCGTCCTTGTTGTTCACCTGAGTGATGCATCGCTTGCTAGCAAGCTTGCGTCGAAGCATTCCGGTTATGTCATTGTTGTTGGATCCAACTGGAATTCGTGTGTGTTGAACCGCAATGGTGAATGAGTCGTCCAACCGGAATTCTTCATTCGAATTGAGTACCCTCTCGATTTCTAACATCCAGCGGTTCACACTGAGTTGATCTCGACGTACTAACGGCGTCCATATTGGAGCTCGGAGGTTGGTGTTTTCGATCCTCAAACGAACCAAGTCATGCTCGGGTACATCTTGAAGAACAGTTTCAAGAAGATTCTCGAGGATTGAAGCAACTCCCTGGACACTCAGGTGAAAAGGCAAATTTTCAAGATGTTTGACTGTTACTTCGAACGTTGTAAAAGTAATCTTAAATTTCGTGCAATGAAATGTCCCAGTCTCGCGGATGGTGAAGAAGTTTGCAATATGCCTTGGTAGACCATAACCAAACTGAACGTTTTCAAACTCTTCCAGCTTGGCTTTTGCCAGTTCATCGTCCTCAACATGGGACTCACCCCAAATTTCATGAAGCCACTCATCCTCGTCCAGGCCATCGTAAAAAAGTTCTTCGACTTCCATTTATTATAGCAAATAGTTTAAAACATGGGCGAGGTCTTCAGAAATGGATTCACGCAAGTGCTTGTAAGCATTAAAATGTAACAAGAACAAGCTTTTCGTTCGAATGTTATATAGCTTCAAGAAGCATCGCTCGCCTTGGCGGCCCCGTAGCCGTCGGCCCAAGCGAATGTAAAGTTCTTTCTTGTCAACCAAAGTCCAAGATTGGTCAATGATCGGTTGCTCCGGCTGATACTTATCTGCATCTTGATCATCTTGCAAACTTTGGTGTTCCGCGGCGTGTTTGTCGAACGATCTCACAAGCGCTGTAACTTGACTGTAACTGAGGGCTATCTTGGATCTTCCCGCCTGGAGAAGAGCATAATTCCTCTTGAACGTGAACGATGTGATCGATCTTTGATGCATCTTGATGCAAGATTTGTCTTGAAGAATGTATCTGGCTCTGACAAGGTGTTCTTTCGCAAACATTTTCATGTCTGAACGTGGAACCCCAAACGGTGAATTGGAGATTGCTAGAACTGGTAAACTGGGTGGACTTCAACTTTTGTAATGCATTGAAAACTTACGTTCGGGGTCTTGTAACATGGGCACCGGTGGAGCATCTAACTCGTCAGGAAAATTTAACAACTGATCCATGGTGTTTTATTTTTGTCAACATCGAAAGCAAGTATATATGCATCTTCACAAGAATATCTTAGTTCGACCTTTGATGATTGATCGGCAAATAGGACACGATGTAATCTTAACGGAGCATTGCTCGCAAACACAGAGGTGATTGCACGTTAAAACAGTAGCCACTTTGTTCTCAAGACAGACTTTGCACGTTAAATCTAGTTTAAGTTCATCGAGATTGTTGGAGACTTGCGAAAATTCAGTGGGCGATTCTTGCGGGTCAAAATGTAGGTCATACTTTTCCAGGAATTCCTCGTAGGTGAAAATGTTCTGGTCATTGGCTTCAAACACTTCCATGCAATCTTCCTCATCAATCTCGTCGACTTCATTTGCCCTTTTGATGATATCACATTTGTTCTCAATTCCGTTCTGGGAATTCGGTGAACTGTAAAGAAAGATGACATCGTTGACCCACCTCCGACCGACCAGTTGATGAAGATAAGCACAAGTTGGTGACAGTAACGCATGACGTGCCATCGGGGCCGCTGGCCCAGATTCATCGTCCTCAGTCAGGTCCCACTTTGGCAGCTTCAGATCACAACAGAAACAATGGACTTCATCACCCAGGCAGATGAATCCAGCTTTTGCAAATTGATCCGAGTAACAGGTGGCTTGGTTGAACGGCCAAAGGTGGAAAAACGTTTCAATACGAGTGTCAAAGTTTGCGAATTTTACATCTCGAAAGACGACAGTTTGAGACTTATCTTCGTCAATACGTTTGTTTTTCGCATTTTGGACCCGGCATAGGTGGTCGTTCTTTAGAATCGCAGAGTCGTAGCATTTCCCGATGATGACCCCACAGTGCAGGCAGCGGACCACGTGGTGGACTCTGGTGCAGTACCAACCTCTTTCGGCTTGAGCTCGGTAGTTGGTGACTCCGCAAAGCTTGTATCTGGCTGTTCGACTCGCCAGCCGGTGAGGGAAACGAAGGTCCTCCATAAGATGTAATGAATTGAATGTCGACCTATATATATGGTGAGATTGCAATGAGCTATATTGTCCGCTTATCAGGTCATCGACCCTTCTTCTCAAATTCTGTATATAACGAGACATGAAATTGTTAGTAATGCAATCAGTTCTGTTTTCGGTTTCGATGGCTCCAACTAAGCGCCCAGCCTCTGAATCTTCGGAAGGTCCCGATCCCAAGAAAAGTTTTGTTAAACGAGAGTACACTTGTGAAGGATTTCCAGCTTACAAACTGGGATATGACCGTGCGCTGTGTGTCCGCGTCAACGATGATCAGAAGCTCGAATTTGTTCTTGGATGCTTCACTCCATCCCAACCTGGGAGTACCGCTCTGGTCCAAACCGAGAAAACGATCGTTCTGAGTGAACAACAAGTTGTCAAACTAATTGGCCTCATCTTCAACGAGAAACTTGCTCTAACTTCAAGCTCAAAGGTGGGAGACGGAAACATTTCACGTCTTCAAAGTATTGGAGAGAATGTCTACCTTGCATGGTCATCATTCCAAGGTTCAGCCATGGTGCAGGTTCGAGAGCATTCGATTGGCTACAGCGGCCATATGTTTCCTACTAAAAGAGGCGCCACGTTGAACACTGCAGCGTTTGAGGCTCTGCAGTCGTGCATCAAGGACGGGACTCTCATGAAGGCAATCGGTGAGTTCTCGCAGAAAGAACTCAGTATGCCACCTGGAGACTTGCCATCCTTTACGGAGATCCTTGAGGAAACCGTTCCGAACGTTCTTTTGGAAATCGTTCGAGCTCGCTTGCAAGATCAATGCGATGTGTGCCAGAAAGCGGCGACTTTGTTTCAAGCTCCATTGTACGGTAACAAAGGACGACACACTTGCTTCTTCAATTCATCGGTCATTTCTGCCCCGGATGAGACCAAGCGAGCAGTCATCAAAGAGCTCAAGGCTGAGAAGAAAATTTCGGGAATGCTGTTGCTTTTGCATGAGAACATCACGTTTGCTCAGGCTATGGCTTTCAACAACGATGCATACTTGGATGATCATGAAGTCAACTTGTGGAAATGCGTGGAGAAATATCGATTACTGGAGACGGGAGGGAAGAAGAAGGTCACTGTTTAATGGCAAAAATGCTTTGTTCTATCAACTGCTTATCGTAAATTTGTGTCTTAACATCAAAGATGCGGTTCACTTTTTCAGTAACCATTTTATCGTTGTCGTTTTGATCACTTGAAAACTGGCCGAGAAAAAATTGAAAACTCGAGTTTGATGCACGTTCCCATATGAAAAGACATGCAAATTGCCCACAAGCGGTACTAAATGGACTTTGCAGTGCAACATCTTGTAAACACACTCTTTTACCGCGACAAAAATTCTGAATTTCGGCATCGAAATCTTTGATGGGTCTTCCGAAGCTGTCGAAAAACTCCACCGTTTCTTGATCCGGTTGAAATATTCCTATCCAATGTTCTCCGGGTTTTCCATGGCGGTCCGTGTTTACAATATAGCCTGCTGGTAGGAATACAGCTTGTTTGATGGTATCAGCTGCAAACACTCCCGCAAACACTTTAGACGTAACTGAATTCTGACGCATGATATAATTGATCTGTGAAGTGTTCATGCTGTAAAGTCGGCAATCAGTTGGCGATGCTGGTTGATCTCTAAAAGAGACTTATTAGTTTGGAGAATTCAAATTTGTGCCGGATAAACTCACCTATAATGTTATCAAACACCATATATACCACACACATTATAGTTTGGGCCAGTGGTGCTTCAAACTGCACACGAAGTGACAAGTTCCCTTGCTTGACCAAGGACATGAGCCCACGTCCAGTCCCACCAGGCGTCAAGTCAACAGCAAAAATCGAGTAACCATCCAGCCACTGGTATCGATTGAATGGAAGATCGCCCCAGTTGTTGTTTTTCTTTTGAAGAGTTGACAGCAATCCGTCATATGCTTCCAAGCACATGCCTTTGGTGGGATTGAGCTGGTAAGGTTTTGTAGGGAATGAAATACCTTCGGCTTCAATGCTCAGCTGATTTAATTTGAAATGTTCAAACAAAAACGGGTTTTTATTTTTTTCGCCGTGGTAGTTTGATGATTTGATGAAGCCCGTGTAGATGACTTTTGGTAAAGCTCCAATGTGGATATTAGCGATTGTTGTTCCAGTGGTATCTTTGGGTATATCAATAGTACGAATCAGGACTCGTTCAATATGATACTTTGCTGTCGTGGTCGTGAGCTGCTGAGTGATGGCTGCAAGGTATGACGGGTTCGGGACCAATCGTGTAATCAAGAGTCGAGGGTTCCGAATATGAACTTTAAATTCAGTGGACAGGTTGGTACCCACGGACCAGTTTCGGAGATAGAACTCGGGGCGATTCAGAACAAACCGTACAGTCAACGGAACGAATGGAATCAGGTTTTTGCTCTGTTGAAAAATATCACAATGTGGTCGGCCCGAAAGTTCTACGTAGCCGTTTTTGACAAAAGGTGCTTTTCTCGCAATTTCGGCAGTGTTTGTGATGGTTTCAAACTCTCCACTCACATCCAAATTGAGAAGAGAGGACGTGAACTGACTGGCGATTGCAGTCGGAGAATTATGAAGGATATCTTCTAGATAGCTTCGGTGAGCATATGTCGGGCTGGCATCCGAGATTAGTCTGTTGGCCATCGTGACTTGAATGTGAGACCAGACAGAGTGAGCAAAATTATTGACTGGTGCCACATCATCACCAGCAACAATTGGAGTCCACACGGTATCAGTTGACGCTTTCTTTTTGATGCAGGCTTCAAATTCCAAAGTAACATCTGGTAGTGAAATGAATGTCGATGATGGCGGTATGTAAAATGTCATATCCCCTGATGACATCTCTTCTGTGACACCGCTGGTTGGTAATATTCGTTCCGTTTCCAAGCGAATAAAGTCGGTGTAAGTAGCAGGAACTGTGAACATGTGCGACTCGAGCTGGAGTGCTGGCTCCGATCCTTCTTGCATCGAAAGAGCCATTTAGAAAATGTCAGGGATGTCTCTTGGATATAAAGCACGTTTCTTTCTTCCTGTACTTTTCTGTTTCTTTCGTCGTTTCCTTGATCCGCCTTGTTGAGGTGCTGGTGCAAGTGCTTCTCCAATCTTTGCGCCGATTCTGTTTGTAGCTTCTCCAAGGGCTGATGTTGCTGCAGTCTTTAAATGAGGTTTTGCTGCTTCAAGAGCGCTTCTAACATGCGGAGCTGCAGATTTTAACAGAGGTTTTGCAAAGCTTGATAATTTTGTCAAAAGTGTTCGAAGAAAAGCCGGTATCATAAAACCACTTCCATTCTGCAACAGGCTACCCCGATATCGGGATAACATTTCTCCATGTCCAATCTGATGTTCGGTGAATATGTGCGCGTAAAACTGGTCCAGATCACCAACAGCTACCAGAGGCATTATCGGTAGTTTCGAAGTGGTCTAAAGTGTAACTTGACCAGCGACTTTCCGGTTTGAAATTTGGCGTCTTCTCCTAGGTCAGTTGTGAGGCTCAGCTGAATGGTGTCGAAAACTGGATGTAGGACGGGTGTGTAATGTGGCGAATCGAACCGTTCAATAATTGGTTGAAAGCGTACCCCTTCAACTTTAATGGGGACAGCTCGTAAAAGCTGCAGTGTTTCTCCTCCGACAATGTTGAAATCCACAATTGAAGAGTAAACAAAGATATTCTGACTTCCAGCTTGTAAATTCACAGGTCGGTCAGCAACCAGCTCGGTCTCGTATTCAAGCGAATCTGATTTGTTGAGAAGGAATAGTTGTTTTTCAAATGAACCTATTGGCTTGATCCGATTTTTTTCGAGTATTTTGAGAAATCGTGGTGCACTGTCCACCGAAAACACATCCCTGGTGAGGCCAAACATGATTTTGAGTAGCGGCGAGTTTGAAAAGTCAACATCCACCCTCATACTACCAAGCGTCAGCTTGAGCTTTCCGTCAATCGGAGATATTCTGGCTGTGTATGCTGGCTTCTCAAGTATCGGTCGTCCAGGGAAGGGTTTGAGTTTTGGGCTACCAGCATTGAGCAAAGTTACAATGTCCTCTTTGCTATAGACTCCAGCTGGGAAATGCACTGTTGAGGTTTCCCGAGAAGATGTTACTTCGTTCGGTGTATCTGTCACTTGTCTTATTAATATCTGCTGATCGGCAATGATGTTGTACATTGAGTTTGGATAAATCAGCTCGACCACTGCAACCTCCCATGATCCAGTTAAGTTCACAGCTTTTTTGAGCTTTGTCGTCCAGTTGGACGCGGTATTCGGATAAACGTCCATGCAGGCATCGCTAGGTAAGGTCATGTAAAATGAATTCTGAGATGATGCCATTCTATTCCCGGCGCACTTGCTGTAATTCCGATTCGTAGAATTGGCCGTTCACGACTTCACCCTTTAAATCTTCCAGTTCATAAACAACCCGAGGTCTGTGCCGAATGACTTTGGTGATAACAAAAATTTCCTCTTTAAATCCACCGAGGTACTCTTTTTGAAACACTTTCTTTTCAAGGCTGATCCTGACCTTGTCACCAACACTTAGCTTTGGGAGTGTTTTTTTCGAGCGCAGCAAAGCTCTGTACAAATTTTCAAAGACCTCCAGAGAGTTATTTTCGTTCACCTCTACAGGTCGGAACTTGTGGGCCGAGTGGATTGTCCGGTTGTAGGAATCCACCAGATCTTGCAGGTGTTCATGATACTTCCAGTTTTTGTTGGCTCGCATAAGTCGGTAGATTCGAGTCTTTAAAGTCCGGACTGCATTTTCGGCAACTGCACATTTGATGTCACTATTTTCCGTTGAAAATAGTTTAACCTTTCGGCTGCTGAGAAATTGTTTAACTTCTTTGTTATAGAATTCACGGCCTTTGTCCACTTGGATTTTGACGGGTTCACCAATTTCACGAAAAACTTTGCCAAACGCTTCCTTGACTTCCGTTCCGGTTTTATGTTTCAGGAGCTGACAGCTCATTTCCTTGCTGAACAAATCGATAGTCAGCATGATCCAGTTGTAACCGCGATTGAATCTGGCCAGATTACTCATGTCTAACAAATCTGTTTGGTACTGGTGCTGCTGAGCTGTCACCACTATAGGGTTGCGTTTGAATCGCAACCGTCTTGGTTTGTGGATTGTGTAGGCATCGACATGTTCCAGCTCCTTCTCTACCTCCTTTCGGCTCACTTTCCCCAGGTTTTGATTTTTCCTCAAGGTTGAGACTCCTCCGAGACTCCCAGGTTCTTTTGGATCGAGATACGTCTTCCGTACAGGCTTCATCACAGCAGTCTTCACAACACTTTGATATACAGTTTAATTTCATACCCTCACCACATCGGAAATGCATGTCAGGTAATAGGCCAAGCATGTTGAGGCGACCATTTAAGGACCACCAGAAACGAAAAAACAACCAGAACAAGTTTTTAAAAGCTCCTCAAATCTTTATCCAACGGATTCCTTTTCCTGACATGACGGATCTTTCTTCAGGTATGGTTCTCTTTGGTATAACCCGTGTCCCGACTCGGTCTTTCAAGGGTCTCATAGGTGATGGCTCAATGAGTAGTGTTTTTGGGCGTCCTGGCTTTCTCCTCGATGCAAGTGGGCTCTTGAAATCCAGTTCGCCTTCCGAATCTGAAACCTCCTTTCGTACTTTTTTTGCACTTTTCCGAACTTTTGCTTTTTTCGGGACGAGTTTGAACTTTGGGGTTCGCAGTTTTTTTTTTGAGGCCAGAGGGTTTGTAGGCGCCGGCGGTTTTTCTTCATTCTGTTTAATTTCCGGAGGTTTTTCATCAGTCGCTGGTTTGAAAGCTAGAAATCTTTGGAGATTCTGATTTAACAAATCCGCTTTTTTCCAAACGTCCAAATCCTTTCGTTGCAGTATCTTTTTCGTAAGTTCATCAATGTCCAGAACCACACTTTCCTCTGGAGTCTGCTTGTTTGCGTAGAGTTTTGCAGCAGTTTGAACAATGTCGTGTGACTTCATAGCGGCAGCCGGTACAATGTAGTGAACTTCGGTTTTCATGCTCGGCTAGCGATCACTGTTCCGAGCACTGATGCAAGAATAGGTAAAAGAGCAGGCAGAAAACCACCTTTTTGCATGAGAATCTCCTTTTTCGCTTTCAGAGGATGTCGTCTCAGGGCAAGCAACTTGATTTGCTTCCTCCACCGTTTGCAAGTTCTTAGCTGCTTGGCATCCAATGGCACAGAATTCTTACAAATATTCAAGCACACCTCCTCAAATCCTCTTAGGTGGCTTTTGTTGCAAGCTTTTATCAGCGACGACCGTTGATTTGGTTTAAGACTCTTCAGGGTCATCACGAAGGGTGCTAACTCGCGTACTTTGTCCGTCATTTTGGGGGAACGAGGTTTCTTCCGGATTCACATACACTCGCATACGTTCTCCCGGTAGAATATGTGACCGAATCCGAAAGTGGTCTGGGGTATCACCGCGAAAATCGATAACTAGAGGCTGGTAGGGTTCAGCCATGACCATATCGTAGGCCGTGCTTAAATGCTTTAGTCCCATTTGCCGACCAAGGTGTTTCATCTGATTATTATCTCGCACGTTTTTGAATAGAAAAATATATTGTGCATTGAGATGAATATCTCTCATGGAATTCCCTTGCTTATACAAATTATGCAGCATGAATAAGATGGACACGTTTTTGTGATGAATCTTTTGCGTGAACAATTTCGTAGCGTTTTTGTTGTCCACTAAAGCCTCGGTTACATCATCCAAAATCAGAAGCGTTTTTTCTCCGGCTCTGAAGAATGCCTCGTCTTCAAAAATCTGGGTGATGTTTTTCGTGAAGAAAACATCCGGCATGTTCCGAGTCAGCTCTTCGTAGATCGATTGCCATTCGTCGTAAACGTAAACTATGCGATCAAACTTTGCGTCAAACACTTCCTCGCCGGCCATGATTAATTTTGAAACAAAATGAGTTTTTCCACTCATCGTCCCACCGCATATTAGAGCTCCAAAAGGCGTTCTCAGTCTCAAATCGAATTTTGTTTCAGGCCACATGTTTCGTCCCACAACTGAAATGACGTCAAACGTTGTAGTGGATATCGATTGGTTCGTCGCAGGGAAAAAAAGGATTATAAAGCAGCTTGCCTTTTGCGATTCTCATTCAGGATCCAGCGAGAGTTACTTGTTCACAATCCCCGACACCTTTAATCATCTGGGTCCTTATTTTGAACACCAAGCCCGTCATTCGCATGGCTTAGTGTGGCATACTCGAGGCGATATTCACTATACCGAAGTGGTTCTTGCGATTCAGCAAATGCTGAATATATTGAACGTGCGAGCATCCGATATTACGTTTTGGGCAAAGGGACTGGAAAAGGCAACGATTCTCGAGGCGTATCTGCCAGAAGTGAAGAATCTTGAGGATATCGGCTGTCCAAAGTTCACCAGGCTGACCGAAGCTCGGCAAACAACGCTTCGAAAGGCTGAGACGTTTGCTGCTTGGCTTCATGGCTCACGTAACCAATGTTGTAGCGACGGCAAAACTGAATTGCATTCTGAATCTTGAACATATAAGCAACACTGCTTCGGGTGTTCAGTATATTCCATCAGAATTTTCCGGATTGTTATTACGGCGGAATTCTGCAATCAAGAGTCACTGCCAAATATACAAGAACGGCCACATTACGGTGAACGGAGGAAAATCTGTACGGCAGTCACGATATCTTTTGCGCAAATATGTCAGAACCATCAAGGCCCTGGGTTACCCCGAAATTCGTCCTTCAGATTTTAGAGTTGTCAATCTTATTGGTTCTGCTAATCTTGGACGTCGTCTCAACCTGCAGTCCGTAGCAAAAAAGTTTAACCTAACCTATGACTCGGAACTTTTTCACGGCCTTACAATTAAACTCAGCGAATGTACTGCTGTGGTATTTTATAACGGTAAAGTGAACTTTTTAGGCGCAAAAAGTGAACTAGCGCTTCACGCAATGCTGATTGAACTTCTCATCATGATTGATTAAAGTCGTACAGTTTCGCACATGAACTCAAACGGTCGCTCTCGACAGTTGTAAGATGTTTGACATTTATGTCGACATGCGCGCATGAGATGATGATTGGATCCATCTCCATGGGGGAGAAAGATGCAGCCGCATCTCACGCACTTGAGTCGTCCATCTTTGCTGAAGCAGTACATTCCCAGTCTCGCTAAAACCGGGTGACCGCCGGTTTGTCTTTGTTGATATTTATGGAAGCTTTCTAGACGTCCTTCTGGCCAGTTCATTTCCGACAGCAGAAAATCAGGGTTCAATCCATATTTCTACAACAAGCAGACCTTGGCATGATTATCATTCATTCGACATGCAGTTTTTACCCTTTCATCAAGACCCAAATTTGCTCGAATATATTGATCGTTCATGAACTTGCCAAAGAAGCGTTTTTGGTTTTGGTCAACTTCAGCTTGACTCGGGCGATGACTCCGTCGACATGACCGTGAGCTTCCCGTCATCATGTCTCGAATCAATTTGTCACACTTTTCACGAGGTTCTTCGTGGTAATTCGGTGGAGCAATGTGTTGGAACATTCGCTGTTGGTCCAACGTCATCCAGTATGCAGCAGCTACTTCAAGCCATTCCAGTGGCAACTCGTCTGCAATTTCAAACCACCCTTCATAGAAAAAACTTTTACCAGAACGTATCTTCGGGTTTTCGCGCAATCGCTGGTAATTTCCATCAAGGACTCTGTAGTTGGACTCGTAGCTTCGCTGATAGATGAAAACGCAGGGCGTCAATCTGGTCATGTTCGTGATTTTCCAGACGGCACAACCGTCAATGCGTAATTTAACACTGTTCTCGCGCTCCATGACGTTTCGTTGCTCAACAGTGTCGCAGGCAAAGAGAGAATCCAGACTCAGCACACCAATGCTGATGTGGTGAAGCAATGCAGCACTAGGGCGATAACACGGTTTACCACGGTTTCGATTATCAGCCATAAATTTGTGGAGCCAATCATCTAGTTCTTTTCCGTTTTGTACGGGTGGCACCGTCGTGGCCATCATCAAAGCCTGCTGTTTCAGGGTCATCCAGTGTTGCCTCAGGGGCTCATGCAGCAGTTCGCCGACAATTTCTAACACCTCGAAGAACTCTTTGTAGATGACGACCGAACACGTTTTACCGGACAGAACCGGTTGATTTGTTTTCAAATCCCACACGTACAATGCCTGCAGTTTGGGACCGCTCGTTTCAGTTGGCACAATGACTGGCCGAGTCGAATGATACGTTTGACGTTCTGATTGCCCGCTGCAGAAGCAATAGTTTCCGCCGCATTCCTCCAAACTAGGGTCTCTCATTTCCGGCATCTTCTTCCATTCCAGGTACCACTTTTCCAACTGGTCAAATTCTTTGCGGTTGAGCTCCACATTACCATCACCAAGATGTGGGACTGACCATAGTGACGCTCGCGGTTCCATCAGTGGTTTCAGTTTGAGTGGGTCGACGACCGTGTGAGCACTTTTCACTTTCGGACTGCTGGCAGTGTCATCTCGTCGTCCCCCGTCCCAATTCATCTCTGGGCGTTTGGGGGCCGCCACTGTCTCTTTATCCGCACCAGAAATCTTGCCAACTGCCAAAACCGGTGACGGCGTGTCTCGGGACATTGGTGAATCTGATGATTCGCTGCTCGAAAAACTCAGAATTCGTGCTGGCTCGAGTCCCTCACATTCTTCTTCACTGTCCGACCCCTCCATGTTTTGAGAGACACTGTAAACTCGTCGTTCAGAGGTTTTAGCCATGCGACGTTTCTTCGGCGCGTTCAGGATATTCGAGACCTCTTCCTCGTCTTCTGAAGGCTCCATGGATTCTGCAACAACAGGGTTGTCGACAATAGGTTTGGTTTCCGGTATACTATTGAACATACCGAAACGACACTTGTGCTCCTTTCCAAGTCGCTTCTCGTTATAGTCCCTTTCTGCAGATGATCTGGTTTGGATCTTACGAATCATACTCAGGTTGACTTTCTATACAAAAATCCATGTTATATACCATTAGAGGGTTTGTTTCTTCAAATAATCGGTACATCGGCCTTTATTTTTCAACGCATTTACGGAATCATGGACAACAACAACGGCAGTGCCAACTTCATAACCTTTGTGAGCTTTTTTTCTGCTGCTGGAGATAATGGTTACTTGTCTAGTTTTTACCCTTCACCGATAACCGTCGACGGAAAGACTTATCGTCACAGTTCAACGTACTACTATGCAATGCGCTTCCCTGATCAACCTCAATTTCAAGAACAATTGCGAGCGGTTGTCAACCCTTCGACTGTGAAGCTCTTGGCCGACAGTGAACTTTATCCCGGCCGATCTGACTGGTTCAGGGTTCGCGATACGATCATGCGTCGAGCAATCTTTTACAAGTTCACTCAACACCCTGCCCTCTTTGAAAAACTTTTGACCACAAGAGGAAAGAATATTATCGAGCAGACCAGTCGAAGCTGCTATTGGGGCAGCGGCGCCGATGGATATGGTGTTAATCGCATGGGAACTCTGTTGGTTGAGTTCAGAGATACGTATAAAAATGGAGACATCATGGCCGATGTTTTCAGTCCAGTAATTCAGCAATCCAGTCATGACTGATTTTGGGTCGTATCGCGGAACTAATGGATACCTTTCTTGTCATTATCCATCTCAATTCACCGTGGATGGGAAGACCTATCGTTCCGCTACAGCATACTTTCAAGCAATGAAATTCCCGGACAGCCCCCAGTTTCAAAAACAGATTCGTCTTGCAAAGCAGCCTGAAGAAGCTTACCTACTGGGTGGAACACTCGGCCCTTTGCCCATCGACTGGATCGATAAACGTGATGATATCATGAGAGCTGCGATTCGTCACAAGTTTACCCAGAACCCTCATTTATTTAACAAGCTCTTGTTGACTGCACCACAAGGTGACATTGTTTTTTATTTTGATAGATACTGGGGCATTGATTTTTTTGGTTCGGGTGAGGGTGATAACCGCATGGGTCAACTTTTGGTCGAATATCGTGATTCAAAGCTTTGATTTCATCTGTTCACAACATATATAAGCAACCCAGTCGTTTGTCAGTTCAATAAATCCAGAATGTCAAAGCAACTTATCTTCTTCTCGAGCCCAACTGGCGAAAATGCCTACTTGTCGAACTATTACCTCTCTAAATTCGCTGTTGACGGCCACGTCTATTCTTGTGCCGAGGCATATTTCCGTTGTATGAAGTACATTGATGTACCAAATTACCCACAGTGGTTACGTACGTGTGGGAGACTCTCGGCTGCCCCTTTGTTTGGAAAGCATGACCGGTGGGCACCTCGAGGCGATTGGGCCGAGATGCGAGAAGATGTTATGCGCGAAGCCATTTTTCACAAATTCGACCAGAACCCAGTCTTGATGAGGGAGTTGCTAACGACAAAGGACGCCATTCTCATCGAAATGTCTCGTCTCCCCACACCGGCCTATTTTTCGTTCCTTGAACTCGAAAGAAATAATAATGGCCGACGTGTCCCATCGAACACAGTTCTGCCGGACATTCAACCCGAAGACTACTGGAAGAATGACCCCTTTGGTAGCCGGTTCCCAAACATGGGTCAGATGCTAATGGACTTGCGTGATTCTAAGAGTTCTGGTTCTCATGTTAAAAAAAGTTTGTTCTAAATGTGTCAGAGTTCATGACCGGAATTCAATTCACAACAGCGTTTTTTCGTTTGGTTCCATGACCCGTCTGTTCAAAGTTTAATCAGATCAACAAATCGGTATATAACCAGCTCCTTTGCTGTGAACAAAATCGACGTACAATCATGTCACTTGTTGCCTTTTCTCACCCCGACCAAGCCTATGGCTGTTTAAGTCCGTTTTACAAATCCCCATTCACTGTCGACGACATAAGGTATGAGAGTGCGGAGCATTACTTTCAATCGGCCAGGTATCCTCGAGATACACATTTCCGCCTGATTGCGGCTGACGTCCCTGCCCATGAGATCAAACTTCTAGGACGAGCTTCTCATTCCCCAGGATCAAGCGGTCGCAATGATTGGTCATCCATCCGTGAATGGTTGATGAGAGATGCCATCTACCACAAGTTTGTTCAAAACCCACGGCTGATGAACAAACTCCGGGCAACCGCCGGGCAGGCCATTGTTGAACTTCCTCATCATCCAAGTCCAGCCCATCCGGTTTACGAGGACATTCAGATCGACCTCCAATGGGAAAAGAACAAACCAATCCCTCTCCTTATCTTGCCGTTGGATTACTGGCGTGCTGGTGAGTTTGGCACAGGCTTCAAGAACTATGGTCAAATGCTGATGGACCTTCGTGATGGCCATAACATGACCCTCAAACTGAATGACCTTCCACCTGATACCCCATTCTCATTCTCGTAAAAAAATGTTCTTTCTCACGATTCAGTTTGAAGATAAATTCTGTTCTCAATTGAAATCACTGACCTCGCCGTGAGAATACTATATAAGCAACTAGCTCGTTCTGGCAAATAAATTCCGACATGGATCGTCGTTTGATCGATGCCAGTTTGGTCAGGCCTATCCAAACACTTCTAGAGTCTTCCACTTTTCCTGGTTACCAGGTAAGACCTAAGTTGCGCTTGTATAGATTCACTGATTGACCACTTTTGTCAAGGGGTTGTTTCCGGTATTGTTTTTTGTTCGACGATGTCCCTGTTGCAAACACGAAATGGCCTGGAAAGCATTAACACGAACCGGTTGCATAGTGGACACTACTGGTCCTGACGAGCCAGATATCAACTGCGTGGTTTCCTTTGAGATCCGCGATTTCGATGATGAGAGTGCGACCATCTACATTTTACAAGCTTCTGCACAGTGGGCGGTTTCGATTTTATGCGCGCTACCAGGTTCTTGGGATAAGATTGTTATTTTTATGGCAGAACGAGTTGAAAACCGTGTA
>JAQIWT010000433.1:0-20482 GCA_034696485.1 Isohypsibius dastychi
GAGTGCTTACGTGCAACTGAGATTTCAGATTTCGTCGAATCTCGAGGACCATGGAGGCCGAAAAAGTCGAGTGAAAATCTCGATTTTGACCTTCAGAAGCCGTGTTTTAGCTGAGTCGAGTCGTTGACAGATTTCTACATTATACGTTGTATAAGTTGTAGATCTTAAACACGCAGCGAACTTTCCGTTGAAAGAAGAGAGGAGAGAGTAGACAGGTGAGTGAGGGAAGAATAGAAAATGGGGCTGCAATTATCATTAATTACATTCTACTCATTAAGTTGAAGCTTCAAGTGGGAAGGGTGACCGCGCATGAAAAAGAACTCTTAACGATGAGGCGCTTACGTGCTTCTTGGGATTCGGTCAAAAGCCGAGAACCCGCCAAAGCACCTGACACTGTTGCTTCTTCCAAGGACACGAGAGAGTCGGCGCCGCCACTTGTTCAACAAACGTCAGCGAAGAACGAATTTTTGGTTGGCGAGGAGTTTACAACAATGGGAGTCTCTTTGGATTACTTTCGAAGCTTGGACGTGGACCTAGACGCCGATTTCGAGGAGGCCAAGAGAGTGATTATGGATCTTACACAGAATACCAAAGGCAACCGATCACTCGCTTCCTACTTGCTACAGGAACCCACGACTAAACCCTTTGTAGGGAAGGCCAATTACTTTGTTTCCTATGCATGGAAAGGCGGGTTTGGTGCGACGATGAACGCGCTCGCTGCACATTTTGAAGTGAAACCAACGCCTTTTCTATGGATGGATGTCGCCATGGTCGACCAGCACGCCGCTCAAGGTACCAACCTAGACTTTCACGCCTGGTCGCAGACATTTGAGCAAAGCTTGCGTAGTATCGGCAATGCCGTGTTGGTGTTGACTCCTGGTGAAGATCCCATCGCAGTGACAAGGTCATGGTGCTGCTTTGAGTGGTCATGCATCAAGCGAGTGGGTGTCCCCTTTGAGTACTGTGTGAATCGCCATGACGTCGAGCGTCTCATAAAGCGAATGGAAAATGGAATGGGATTATCAGATTTCCACAACTTGTTTGCAAAGATCAACGTGGAGAAATCCAAGGCGTTCAAGCCCTCAGATCAAGCCTCCATTCTTGAACTGATGCACGAGATTGGCATCAAGGAAGTCAACGACACCATCATGCTGAACGCTGAGGGTAGCAGAGAAGTTCATTTCTACTCATTAAGTTGAAGCATGAAGTCCAGACCTTCAGTACCATATATATGGTGGGAAGGGTGACTGCGCATGAAAACGAAGAGCGACAAGACGCTCTTATGGAAATATACGGTGAGCTCTTCAGAGACTCGGGAGTTTTGTGCTGTAGCCGTACTTGGTCCATTTCCAGATGGAGTCCAATACCAGACCTGCAAAAAACGGTCGAATTTGAAGTTGGAGACTTGAAGTGGATTTTTCAAGCTACCGTCACAAGACTTGGCAGCTAAACTGAGCATAGCGTCCTCGTTCAAAATTTGATGAGCGAATTGATGCAAAATTGTTGGAGGGGCCTGCATAGCGAGCCCGGCGTCGTAAAAGTGTTGGACATATGCGGGCTTTTCGCGATAGACCAAGACTTCTCTTGATTTTGTGTACTTGAGCGCAGTCTCTGGACTTTTGCGCTGCAAGATGCGCCGCATAGACTCGGAGCACACTAAATCCTCAAACCAGATTCGCCTATTATCTACGACGACATTGGGTTTTGTTGCCCGGGCACGAGAAAGAAGATGCGACAAGACTCGTGGGTTCACTGGAGGAACTGTAACAAAGGTTGGGTGGGGAATGTACTGCGAATGGCCCAACTCAGGGTCGGCAGGGTCAATTCGCATGCGCTTTGAATCGGCTTCCTCGAAGCCGCCAGATGGTGTGACTGACCCCGCAAATGGCCATCTTACTTCGTCAACAAAGTGATGGATGTTCGAGTTGAATAAACATTCAAAGAAGTCACAGACAATTGCCTCGATGTCAAATTTGAAAGCCCAATTCACACAGAACATGGAAGATAACGTCGCATCATAGTCTAAACTCGCGCGATAGTCTTCGTGGTCGAATAAAGTCTTGGCATCCCCATATTGGTAGCACATATCAATCGCTCGGTACAACAAAACAACCATCAGCTGAACGCTTTGCCGAGCCCACCGAAGATTTCGTTCCGTGAAGAAATAATCGCACAATGCATGCCATTCTAATCCATAAAGCATGTGCATCAGCTCCAAACAAGTGTACTGCATGATTGGCTTTTTCCTGTCGTATGTGCATTCGAGGGACAATTTCAGAAGGTTGAAATTTGGACTGTCCAAACATAGCTCTGAATATGGAGCGGACTTGGTGCCAAGCTTTCCCCTGATAATCTCTTCCCAGAACGATATCGGGGCCCAAGACAATGCTCGATCACTTCGGAATATCTTGACAAAATTGGGATCATGAATCCGTTTGGCGACATGACTCGATATAAATTTAAGGAGCTTCACGGTATCGTCCGCGTCATCGGAACAAGGCGAATCCAAGATCGCTTTAGTGATGTGATGATACAGATTGCGACCTGTGGTGTTTATCATCTCAATCGAGTTATCAGCTTCTTTGTTTGCAATCTCAACGATTCTTTCATGCAAGGCCCTGTTCTTATCTTCCAATGAGATGGATGGATTGCTCCATATCCCTATCAGATGAGGATCCCCACTTTCTGCCACAATTGTTGGCATCATCTTCCAATCAGTTTCCTATCAGGTTACTCAACATGGATACAGAAGCCTCCCTAACCAAATTTGGGTAATTTGCACACACGATTTCTCAATTTACAGCTTACACACATGGATTCTCAATTTAAAGGTGTGCCATTCAAAGTCATCAGCTCATAGTTGTCAGGTTTGATCTCTTAAGAAAATGCTAAGCCGAATTTTCCCAGATGGGCTGGAGAACGATTTCACACAACCCCGTGGAGTTTGGAATGGCGACGGTAATGGGGGTGTTGTCATAGTAGCAAGTCAACCCGATAGTCAAGGTTGGCCATCAGGAAATTCGGAATTCGATCAAAATGGAAGCAGCGCTGTGGTAGAATCCAGTATCCAAGATTCGCCTGGCGGGATACCGTGCATCGAGCATATTGTTGTGGAATCTAGCATCCAAGGTTCACTACCGGTAACACCGAACTCTACTCAAAGTACACATAAGTTAGCTGTGGAGTCTAGTGTTCAAGGTTCACCCACAACATCTCCTGGGTTTTATGCGGCACAACGTATTCCTGAAGACTTCAGCGGCTATTTCACCCCTCCCCATAGCCCACAAACCAGCCAGATTAAAAGGCGTTTATTTAAGTATGATGACGATGAGACCAGTGAGGCTCGAATGGACTACACGGATAGCGAAGTGACGGTGGGAGCTCCTGAACCACCTTCTCCTTCACAAGACCAATTGTACCATTCAAACGCCATGCAAGATCTGCCGAAGTTCTTGCCCCAAATTAATCCATATCCTCGGCTGAACCAATACGAACATGAGGGATATGACTATCCTGACGAAGATCTTTGCGAGATTTTTGAGAGTGGTTTGGATACGAAAAAAATCGAATGGTTTCAAGATTACCAAACGGGTGAGAACGAATATAGAAACTATGCCGTTCGAGTCGTGGATCAAACCACCAAGCTTCCAGTTGGAATATGTGTCCGAGGCATAGAGTCTCTCAGCAAATGTATCCCCGTAACAGTTGGATACGGAGAACGTATGGCGATGTTTGGAGATTCGATTAAGGCGCAGATATGGGAAAATCTCAAGCTTCTTCTTCAAAAGGAACATCCTAACCCAGCAACCATCAAGCAAAAGGTGGACGTTGTGCGAGAATTCAACGGTTCGAAGAGTGCGCATATGATGGGCACCTTATTGCATCACATGATTGACAAATACGTAAGAAACGATCGAGAGGTATATGAGCCTAGATCATCTTCCGAGAATCGAATTCATCCAAACGAGTTCAAGTTGGTAACCAATCTTTTAGACTTGCTCATGAACCATGATCCAAGGTATTTTGCATTCACAGAGTTACCAGTATCTGACATGGAGACGTTGGTTGCCGGTTCGATTGATGCTGTTCATTTCAACAAACGAACGAGACAGTGGGTCATACATGACTGGAAACGCTACAAAAATCCATTGCTAGCAAAGATGGGTGCCGTGCGGGTAAGGAATGAAGATGACAATGTCGAAGTTTACGCTCGCGTATGTGACGATTTGTGCCCACAGATATTCGACCACGCTCGTGAAATCGAGATTTACAAGTTAACTTCAGACGCCAAGATTCCATCTGCTTCTAAGGTGAGCCTTGTGCAGATAACTGCATACCATGTTACCTTGCACTTGCGAACAGGTCTTTTGAATGTCGTAAACAGCACTTTCGGCGTCGGGCGCAATCATGAACGACCTCGATCAAACCAGTTTGCATACATCAATTACTTCACCAACCCAACCACTCTCGTGGACATTGCCAATAAAGTTCAAATCCTAGCAGTCGACCTAGAAATGCCATTGTCCGCATTCGGTCAGATGAGTCTATTGGAATATGTTCGGTCATACTTGAGACTCAAACGCGAGGTCTCTGTAACCTACCCTAACTATCCATCCTACATTATTCCTCAAGGAAGAATGACTGACCAACGACCAACGAAACAACAAAGAAAAGCGACTGATCAGAGCTCTGCAGCCGCAGCTGCAACAGCAACGACCACCCCTCGGACACAGACACGTAAACAACCAACAAACATGACGACGATCACTCGGGAACCATTATTCTCGACTTCCAATAGTGTTGATGATACGCTTGAAGATGATTTCTATAATGGCGTATCAATGTCGGAGCATATGGCTCTTGAATTTAGGAACATCAAAACTGCAGCTAAATATCAAGATATGATCAAATGGAGAGAAATGCGCGAGTCGCGAAAGGCTGACAAGAAGCGTTGGGATGATGAGTTACGACGCGAGCGTGAAATTCGAGAAGCGCGTGAAGAAGCACGTCGTTTGGAGGACCAAGATAGAAAGATGTTGTCAGAACACCATAGGCGAGCGGATAAGCTGAAAAGCGACTCGATGATGGGCAAATTTAGAATAGACCAAGATGGGTGGATTGTTAAGAGCCCATTTGAAGACGAGCAGTGACGATTTGATTCTTCGGGCATTTACATGCATTTTTCCCTCAAGGTTTCTGCAAACACGAGTGCTGGAATGAATTTACTAGGATCAAAACCAGTTTGTTGGATGGAATCGATTTCGATTTCATGGGGCGTATCTTTGTGGAGGCCGTCATCGACGATGAAAATCGTGTCAATATCCTTGTCGATTAGGTGACATCGGATTGTCTTCACGAGTTCTTGAAAACGATAACTTTCAACCAGCGCCTCTTTGTACAGTGGGATATGCATGAAGCGGGAAATCTCCTGTTGTGTAATTGCCCAACCTTCATAATAATAATATGCGGGTTTCTGGTGATTCTCTTGAATGGGAATCACAGCCTTTGGGGCCGAGAAGATCCAATCTCTCCATTCATGCCATGCAGGATTGGGCGTCCATGTTCCGATTTGAGTGAAACCCCGATATCTTTTAGGAGTGTACCATTTGTCATGCCAAACTGCACCAAGTTCATCTTTCATTGGCTTTGCCTCATAGACACTCATTGTCTCGTATACCTTGCAGCTTTCCCAGTAGTTGTGAAGCAGACATTGGACTAATCTCCCAGATGATTTGTCGTTCATTGAATGCTCGAGTTGCTTCGGTGAGAGATCTTCATATTGTAAGACGTTCTCGTGCTTTTCGTTCCATCGGCGTCGATGGATGTTGATGAATACAGCGCGATTATCGGAAGGAATGGGCACCGATGGATGCCAAAGTTTTATTGAACACATATCACTACAAACACATAATCGCAGGATGATCACTACTAGTACGTAATACCCTGTGTGAAGGAATTATCGAAATCACTTCTCCAAGCAGGGGATACATTCAAAAGAATATTGCGCTCGCAACATGAGTGCAACCGCACCACAATCAAGGTGATACTGATGAGTAGAGCAACCCACGTTTGTGATCTTAGCCCACCAAATTGTAGTCTTACACAACGAACATGTTTGCTTAGGACAGAGCTTGCCGATTTCGTTTGACATTTGGCCCATGCGACAGTTCAACGTGAGGAGTTTGACTGATGGATTCCGCAGTCGAATTGCTCGAGCCATATGCAGTGGATGAATCCGCCTCGACCTCCAGACGATCTATATCACGTTGCTTCTTCAAACCGGAACCTGAAATAGCAACATTAGACATAATTTTACAATTGGTCTCGTTGTCATCATCAATGACCCTCTTCTTCTTTTTGCTTCGGGGTTGCGTTATGTTCTCGATGACTCGCAACAGCTCGTCTAAAGCATTAAAAGGAACGCCGCGAGTTGTTGTAGACGTCGCCTTGATAGAATCGCCTGGGACGGATTCGGTTGAGTACAGATTTGATGTGCTGAAAATGTTCGGGAGTGACTGGAATGCTCCGGAAATATCATCAATATTCACTTGAGTGGAACTGAATGTAGACCAAGACACCCTAGCCGCCATTAGGTGCGTTTGGAACCGCTCTACGAATGCCATTTCATCATGAGCCCTCTCGAAGAACCTCAGGTCACCTGGAGAGAGTCCTTGAGTAAAGGTGGTGAACTCAGCGATGGCTTTGAGACCCTCCAAAAACTCTCGAGTTTCAGATGTCGATGCGGTGAGTATCCAATCGCCCAAATAATCAGGCGAAGAATCCTTAGTCGGAAACAACCTTGTGTAGTGCTTTCTAGCATTATCTTTCAACTGATGGTACACCTTAACTCTCGCATCGTCATTAAGATACCGCAACCAAAGGCCAATTTGTTCCTCGCCAGTCCCTTCACATTCAGCTCCAAAAGACTCGATGGTGTCTAGGTGCTCAATAGCTGTCTGCAACGCCTTGGTAATCATTTGACTCTTCTTCTTCATAGCTTTAAGCGCGGCCTGGAGTCCGCGAAGCTCTTGTGAGCCAGGCAAATCAAAATGAGTCAGCATTGTTGGATATTAAGCAAACGTGCTAAGATTTGTGATATGTTTTTGTGCATAGATGAATATAAGTTGTGAATGAATGACATCCCAAAATCTTATAACACGGCAAACTCGCTACCCGTGGTATCTTTGTAATCTTCGCACGGAAAGTTGTGACCGATCCAATCTACGTTACGACTGACCAAAGATGGATTTTTCCTGACAAAATCAATGATATTAGATGTTCTTCAAAGGGCTTCTACGAGCTGACCCTTGGCGTTTTTTTCTTTGAACTATTTTATGTTTTCACGGCAATTGTATTGTTCTCGAGGCTCTTGGACTTGTGTGGACACACACACACATTCAATCACGTGATGGTGCTGAGAGGTTCTTAATAAACGAGTTCAAAATGTCGGGAAGGCTTGACGTGGTAGATCTTCTATCAGACGATGAAGTCGATCCTGGTGGTATCGTGGAGCTGGAGGATGATGATGAGATTCTCGATGCCCCTGGGCTTAATAATCGAAACGGCGGATGGTCGACAATGACAAGGGATGCTACCTTGAGGAGGGGGAAAGTAAGTCGAGATCAAACTCCGTCTATTGATACGTTCTTTCCCCCTAAATCTAAATCCAATTCAGGAATCAAAGTGCAAGAATCGGCCACCTCTTCTCAAAAGGATGACGTTCGGATTCAGTTGGAACAACTTTTGAAGGACCGTGATTTCGAGCTGAATCGATTCCGTAAAAGGTTGGATGCAGCAAGAGTTCAGATAGAATTAATCGCTCGAGATCAAGAAACCCGGGGCTGGGACATGGACTCGGTGCGAGAACGTTGTGAAGAATTCGTTAGCGAAGGCGATCCACGACGCGTAGGAGAATTTATTGAACAGATTGAGATCCACATTGGACGATACAAGAAACATTTTGTCATCTGCGAAGAATTGTTTAACGACACTCTTAATGTTCAGAAAACGATCTCAGCGCTCCGGAGCGCGGCCATGAGAACCGGTGGCGCTACTTTCGGGTCCCATCCACAATCGAAGAGTACGTTGGAGGCTATCATGGCATCAATCTCAGTAGAGGCCGATACCATTCAAGTCCTAATCGACATAGTGTTCGATTTCTACGCAATCATTTATGGCCTCTTAGGAGCATTGAATCATCTAGCATCTGAAACGGACGATACGGCTCGGTTGCGCGAAGATGTGGATTATTGCGTCAAGATTTTCAATCACCATGCACATCATTTTGAACTTGAGGTAATCAATTATGATGAGATCAAAGATGACTGCGGTGAGAATGAAGAAGATGAAGAAAATGACGAAGGTGAAAGGAATGATGACCCGAGCGTGGATGGTGGTGCGGACGGAGAGGATGTCGACATGGACCATTCCGGATCAGAGGCGGCGGCGTCGAATAAGATTTCCATCACACAGTACGACTATATGCATGAGCTGGAGAGATTGTTGAATAGGCTAGATCGTGATGGCAAGGGTTCAGACTCGATTGCTCTTCAAGTGAAATTACCATGGCATGGTCTTTTCAATTTTGAGACATATGTTAGAAATCAAGACGAAGATGAAGACGATCGTGGGAATGATGAAACCAATGCCGGATACAATGCCCAGGATGTCATGCAGAATTCCGAAGCAAACGTACCAATTTATCATGAAAATGATATTCTATCATTGCTGAAAGAATTCAACAAGCTGAGTTCCAGTCGCGATGGTGAAGACGAATCGTTAAAGAGGTGGATGTTCAAGGCAGGAGAATTCATTTATGCGAATCGAAATGTGCGGCTACTTGAACATACTCCGGAGATTGGAGATATCTTAGGTTATATGGACCGTGGCTTGTCTGCGGTGATTCTCCTAGATGATCGAGAAGATTCCATTCTTGAACTTGCCCCTGATGGCTTTGGGGATATTAAGAATCGAGCATATTCCAAAGCCAAACAGAAAGCGACCTTGAACATCCACATGAACTACTTATTGAGTTGCGACCAATTTCTGAGAAGCGGGAAGTTGGATCAGAATCCAACGTACGTGGTTGATGTTCATGCGTATGTTGCAAAATATGTCAAATTAGTCTCAAAGGATGTCGATGCAAGCAAACGATCGATGAACCCCGTGGTCCAAACTGGACATCTGGGCTCTCTGATTTCGGAATATCTGACAACCAAGTCTCAACTAGATGCTCTGAGTTTATATGACCCATTCGATGATCTTAAACGAGATGATTTGGTTGTTGCCAAAGCCGATGGCGGTTCTTTGGCAAAGGTGAAATTCTACAACGTAACGATTAAAATGATCCTAAAGCTCGACGCCTGTTTAGTCTCCGAATCAACGCGTCGAGATACCAAACGCAAAGATGATTTTCGACAAAGGTTCTCGCAAATATCTACCATTGCAAAGGCATGTCAAAAATTCTATTTAGCTTCCTTAGGCTCTGAGCTATCAGATGATGAAAAGGAAGAAAGGCTTCGAGAATTTGACTCGGCCATGACCTTGTCATCTGTTGAGGATCAAGTTAACATTTATCGAAAACTTCTACTGTCACATGCCCCAGTTAAACGGAAGAAGCCAATGCAAGGTTTGGATGCAGATATGAATGTCATTGACATAGATGGAAAGTGTCAAGACTTTGAGACATTCCTGAGAGTGAACAACCAAACCGTCCAAGGAGAGAGTTTTGTTAACATAGTTCGTTCTTTGCTTATTGTTGAGCGAGGATCGGCTGAGCGGTACATGAAGTACCTCAAGGCAAGATTAGATGCAATCTACATGGCGATGAAGCGATCTCTTCTCGTGTTCATGACGTATACAAGGGCTCGTAATGCTTACAAGATCTTGGAACAACGAGTGGACGGACTTGACCAAGTGAGATTTGATTATAAATCCCATATGGAATCTGAGCACCTGTTGATTCAACTAAACCTGGCAGAAGCAATTAAGAAGGAAGAATTAGCGCACGACTACTTGAGCAAACTCGATTCGATCTTTGAAATGGCTGAATTACACGATCGTCTTGGAAGGTATGCTAATAAAGAAACTTTTAGCAGCTCAGAGTCACCGAAGAACAGATATATTGGAACTGCTCAAAATGATGCGATCAAGTTCTGCGACAAGCTGACAATATCATACCGAAATGCAAGAGCTTCACTCAAGTCATATTGTGAAATGGTGTGTTCGCCGGTGAACAAAGATAAAAGTTGGTGGACAACTCTGTCCATTTTCAAGAATTCGTTCAAGAAAATTGACTCAAGCGGCGTTGACTATGGTGTGTTGCGTGAAAGTCGCAAACGTGTGGTTTGGCGAGCAAGCAAATCCTCTGAAGATCGACTGAATCTCGATGAATTTAAATCAACATTGAATTTCAATGAGACTCGGAAGTTTGGTATCGATGCTCCGGATGAACTGGATGAAGATGAGGATATCATGGAGTTCAAGAAGATTGATGAAATTGCGTCAAGACTCATCCCAGTTATCAAATACCTCACATGTGTTTGGAACCTTTCTTGTGCTTATTCCAAATTGTTCCCCGTTGAGTTCAAGGATGACAACAATGCTGTCAGAAAGTGTCGGGGTATGTTGACAGTTGAATTTGTTTCAAGGTTCGCGTCGTGGAAGTCGCGAAACGGAAATCAAATCTCTGCGGCGTATAGTGGTGAGCTCGACTTTGGCGACGATTATGATCAGGACGATGGATTCATGTCTGACAACGATGAGTTAGATGCGCTGAACGATGATGAAGAGGATGACGATGAAATGGATGATGACGACGAAGGTCATATGGATGGAGAGAGCGTTCGGGACGAGATGAGAGGAATTCTGAACGAGGATTCTGACGAGGAATCTGATCAAGTTGGAGAGAACAATATTGGTACGTTGGGTGTCGGTAACGATATTGTGTCGGTGGGAAGTGGCAATCTGAGTCGCTATGCGATCGGTAACAGTGATTCGGAGGGATCCGATGTTTCCTATGAGAGTGACACGAGTGAAGTCAAAATGGAAGAGGATGTCGTTGATGATGGTGATGCATCCGAGTCTGATGATACTGAGGATACGCCTTCATATCAGGGTATCAAGCGGCGGCGATCAAAATGGGTTGTGGAAGATGACAGCGAATCCGAAAGTGAACCGCAACCTCAAAGGAAAGAAAGATTCCTCTTCTTCCTCAAGCGTGAATTTTCGGAAGAGAATCTAAACAAACTACATGCACTCGCGACCACTCTATCAGGTTTCCGATACGGCTACATCCCTACGGTGTTGGAAAGGCAATCACCAAAAGCTTACTTTAGGTTCGACGATTTGGTTCCATCCGAAGCCGACGACAACAGTGGTATCGAGATCATATCTGTGCCTGACGACATTCAAAAGTTCGAATCCAGTGCAAAGAGGTGGATCGAAGATAATACTACGACGATACATTGGAAGATGGACTCGATTTGCGTCTTTGGGACTGTCCTGAAGTCTGTGAAGTGCTCACAACAAGCTGGGTCAGGTCTTCCACGACTTGGAATGCTCAGAACCTTGTGCTATTCTGCAAGTATTCGCTCACATTACTTGAAATATTTCAACCTAGTTCAAAGCAAAGGATCTATCATCATTGACATGATGTCTCTGGTGTCCTATCCATTCAATTTTACTTCGAGCGTCGATAGTCTTATATCACATGATAAACGCCAGAATGTGCGGCGCGATTCCAATGGCTCGGATAAGAATTCTCGTCCTGTTCCGAGCGGTGGCGGTGGTCTTGCCAGTCAGTCAGGCGATAATGAAGGAGATGACACTTCGAAAAAGAAGAAGGTGACTACAGGCAAATCAAAGGCGAAGGTAAGACCTGCCGAAGGTATAAAAGTACCACCCCAACCACCGTCGCGGACATTCATTCCACCATCCTCAGATTCAGGTCAACTATCCGACAGTTTCTCGACACCTAAATCAACTACATATCAACAACCACCGATGAATTACATCGTCCCCCCACCTTCAGGCTACATCCCTCCACTTTCAAGCTACATCCCACCACCTCCAGGCTACATCCCACCACCTCCAGGCTACATCCCACCACCTCCAGGCTATATCCCACCACCTCCAGACCCTAGGAATACTAACATGTCGCCTCCAACGATGCACAAACTTAAAGGGGGGTCGAAGACTTAGCAAACTATATTTTAATGTAATTATGCTGAATTGCGCCACGCTTGATCTAACATCTTATACCAAATGTCTCGGCCACATGGACGATACAGAGGATCTCGATCTGCCATATCAGGACCGTCTGTGAGATAATCGCGAAATAAATTGATCTTCAGCGCAGGATGGTTCTGAGGCGATTGACGTCGCTTTGGACTGCGAGTTGTCTTTGAACGATCATCATCATCTGGCTTGGGATCCGAAGACGCATGGGTATTCGTGTCAAAGAACGATCGTGGCCAAGCCGAGCGAATAATACTTTTGTCAAGTAGGCATACTGGCATTGAAAGAATGTGACAAGCATTTTCTGCGCCATAGACAGATGATATCCTTGCAAACTTTTCAGAAATGCCAGAGTCGTCGAGAAAGAAGCGTTTGGGGGGGATACTTGGATCAGTCGGGTCATAAATCAACGTATTGGTAAAGAGCAATCTGTTAACGAAATCGCCGAGAATCTCCTTGGAGAACGGTTTCCCGATGATACTAGCATCTCGATCATTGGTCCCAATATCATCATCGCTACTATCATCACCGACATCTCTTGAATAGGTCTGCGATGGCTGGTCCTGTTTCGATCCCATCATGACCTCGAATCCCTTCCACTCTCGCAACATATCCTTCACCCATGACGCTTTCGAGAGCTGACCTGAGCTTAAAAAGTCTTTCAAAACACCATGAGGAGACACCTCGTCCCCTCCATTTAGGTACGGAGCGATTGCGGGCGAGGATATGTTTAGTAACCGATCTAGCTCATCCAAATATAGCTTTTCGAATACCTGAACAAAATCCTTCATGGCAATCCTTCCTATACAAAAGCCAGCATAGTCCTCGCCAGGTGATATGGTAATATCATGGGGATCGTTTGATGTCTTGTATGAAGTGTCAAATAGCGTTTTGTTTGGGATGTCTGGATGATTATGGGGAATGCAAAATGGACCCATCATCCATTCATCCCCGTCTGCTTCGATCGTACTCGATTCTCCTTCCATCTCATTAATGGATGGATTGGAAGGATCCCCCTCCATCCTTTTCTTCGGTGGTCTGTAATCCAACAAGGGTTGACTATGTAAAAGATGCGATCCTCCACTTTCTTGAAGACTCTTCAAGAATTCTTTCCACGTCTGGTGCACAAGCTCAACATTCTCCTTGAACGGCGCCTTAACAAAGATTCCGTCCCAGGTTTGCATGATCAAGTCATCATGGTCTCTGCAAAACTGCTCTCTCACGGTAATTCGAGTTCCAGGGGGGAAGTGGACCTTCCAACTCCTATCATCGATTCTCAACACAGCAGAAGTCCTCTTGGCCGTTTTCATTGCTTTTCCTAAATCCTCTTTAGGGCTCAAGTCATCTGATAGGTGATTTTCGGTCTTGAGCCATTCCATGCCTCGCAGTCTCTTCAAACATGCTTGTTTGGGATACCCAGACACAAACCTATCGTAAAAATAGGTACGGAATCCCTCATGTATTGATCGAATCGGCATCACCCCAACGTTTGAAAACGTATTGGACGGGTTTGTGTGAGGTGGAGTTCCACACCATGCACAGATGGCATCGTTCATACTCTGGAACGGAGAAGTCACCAGTACGCCCGCCTTTGATATCTGAAGCCAATTCCAAAATCTGGACGCACTTCCGAGACCATCCTCATCGCCATATCGCTGTTGATCTTTCACTCCGTCTTCGCATTTGTCTGCCAGCGCCAGAACGTGATCTCGTACCATTGTCGATGGTAATTTATGTTTGATTGCAACTGAACCGCAAATCTCGTTCAGCGTTATAAACGGGGTCGTCGTTGATGGCTGTCTCAGAAGTGATCCCTTGTGACAACTCTCTGAGGCTGAGCGGTTCTGACTTGAACTGTCTAATTGTTGTTGCCGTTGTTTGGACCACACAAGCCGCAGAGCTTCATACTGTATTCGACTCAACCCTGTAAATATATTTGGAAGGGTCCAAGTTTTCCACATAAGCTCATCAGAGTGAGCCATACCAATGAGAAAATCCTCAGCATCTGGAATAGCCTCAAAAGTGGTATCGGATCCCAGGTTTGAAAAGTCCATACAAGAAACAACGTCAGCAGAGTTTCGTGCGTTCATAGCAGTACGAGCAACCCGACAGAAAACATTCTTAACACGAGAAACCTTATTGGACGTAGCCTGAATATACTCTCGTGCCTTCTGACGTTGCCAGAAGGAGTCCTCAAACAACAAAATGACAAAGCGATAGGGAATCCTATCGTCAGCACATGAGATTTGTGTATAGTATTTAGGCTCTTCGATGTTTCGTGGGACGTATTGACAGAAAGGAACCAACTTTGTTTGGTAGACAGTCTTAGTGGCTTCACTACCATCAGGCTCCTCTTCTTCTTGACTCTTCAACGGACGACTAACCTCTGTAGCGTTTCCAAGACTCATCTTTGTTCTTTTCCTATCCAAGTCCATTCTCGATAAAGACACCTGAATACATGCAATGTGTTGGTAGTATCAATGAACGGAATCCACGAAATTAACCTCAAGGAATAACTCGTGAGTCAATTTTTATATTGTTATTGTTATTGTTGTCGTTGTTATTTTTGTTGTTGTTCGATTTGCAACCAAGCTCCGAGTAACCGACGTTACTCAATAGAATGAGTGGTCGACGGGCAACAGCCACCGGGACGTATTCACCTATATACAGTAGTAGTACAAGTCGACAAGAGCCTTTCCCGGTGTTATTCGTTCTAATGTGGTGCACCTGTATCATTCAAGCTATCATATCTGGGATTTTCCTTATTACCAACGTATTCGTGGATACTCTATCGCGACGATTTTCGAATCAGTATGGACGAATTGCGGGCGCTACACTTGTGTCTCGATATAGTGAGTCTGGGGTTGATGACGCCTTCGTGGACGGCGACTCAAATGCTTCGAGAACGAAGTTCGCGTTAGAGCCAATCACTGTTGAGATTCTGTTCATATTCTCAATTCAATTTGCAATTGTTGCGGCAATGGGTATTTGTATTTCATGTATAAGGAACCATGCGGTAATATCTCTGCTTGGGGGTCTTGTTGCGTGGTTTGTTGGACATGCGAGTATCCTGCTCTTCCTGGATTCGCAAAATTTCATAGGATTTGTATCTCTATTGTGGAGTCTTTGCTCTATTGGAAGTGGCCTTCTTTCGGCAACGTCGTTTTATGTATTCGATCGAGCATTAGATGCTGCAAAATTAGTACAATCTGATCCTCAGACGGCGTATATCATGCGATTTGCGGTGACAGTATCCCCATCAATCTTCGCTCTTGCGTATCCAATTACATTTGGCAAGATGTTTGTGTCGGAACGTCTAGAACTACAAAGATATGAGGGTGTTGAAGAGGCTTACGTAGATATTTGGAACGATACATGGCATTCGCTTCTATTCTCGGGAGGAGTAATGCTGTTTATGAGCACAATCATCATCATCATGATGATATATCATTGGGGTGAGCTGATTGGACTCGGGGCAAAAAATAGAGATGTCACCAAATCAATCCAGACATCCACGCAACACAATGGGGCCAATCGATCCAAGTCTCACCTGACTATTGATCGTGAATCCGCACTCATAATCATTGTAAATGCTCTGACATTGTGTGCTTTCGTGCTTGGTGTTATATTCTACAATGCCCTGTTTTGGACCCCTTACCTAGCTTTCGTTTCCATCGCCATGTCAGCTCTATCTCCCGATGAGCGAATTCATGCGAGCTCTCGAATAACATGGATCTCAGGCCTGGCAGCTTTGTCGAGTCGACTCTTTGCCGCGTTGTCAATTTCCGCTTCACAACACGCCTATAACACGACCACCATTCAACTGTCCAAGCAATTATATAAAATTCACGGACAGAACAGCGTCCGGAAGGATGATGAATCAACTGATTTCAGTGTCTGTATCCTAGTCTACGCTTGGTTAATGTCTCCACAGGTGATTCAAATCATCGCAAGCACGGGCATGCTTATTTGTGTGTTAGTCTGGCCCGAAAGAATCGGGAATGACTTCTATGTGGTCCAGTTTCTTTACACATTCTGTGCCGGTTTTGTCGCATTCTCTGTCAAGCCAGCCATCCGCAGATACAATGAAGACGCTGCTGTTTGGTATCTTAACTTAATTTTACATCTTGGATCTTTTCTTGGGTTGCTAACTTCAGCAATGATTGTCCTATTCTTTGCTGGCGCTACACTGGAATCCTTGAAACTATATGCTACTGTATGCTCCATTGTGATGGTATTATCGTTCTTGGTTGCTTTGATTTTGCATATTGCAGCAAGGACTTGTACATGATCAGAGTAAATATTCAGTTGGGTTTGGAGCGTCGAGATTGTTAGAATCCTCTGGTTGACTGACCTTAGACTTGGATTTCCGGCGAGACCTTTTGGTCCTGCGAATGTAATCACTGTCATACTCCTTGTCAGGATGGTCCGATTCATCGTGCTGTTCTTTATATGAGATTCGCGTCGCGGATGTGCGAGTCCTTGTTGGAACGGGCTCCTCGCGGACAGACTTGGAGTCGTTGGTTTGGGCTTTCTTTGACCGCTGCTTGATGACCTTTTTATTAGACTTTGGACGTTGAGTGGTAGTGTCGCCAGTATCACGACTAGCTCGGTATTCCCTTTCTACGAGTCTTTCCATTTCAGTGATCCAACTAAGAACACTTTCAATATGCTCTTCGACGTCAGACTCAGAGCGCCTACCAGAATCTAGCATTAGCCGCACGTATGTATTAGCAACTTTCTCGATTCCCACACAGAGAAGTTCTGATACATTGTCGATGTCACGTTCGAGTTCAAGAACTGGATTATCCATTATCCTTGGAGCCATCAACATGCTTTGTTTGATTTGTTCCAAATCTCGCTCTCCAACTCGGTCAAACCTCGACTCTCTCGGCGGTTGTGTTTCGAGCCAATCCTCATTCACCTCACCTTGTTTCGAAGATAGACTCTGCTTCATTTGCTTGTTCGAGTTATCTCTTTCACGATCATCTCGACGCGTCGATGTTGCGATCGAGATCATTCTCTTGACTCAACGTTCAAAGAGTGACTAGAACACACCTGGAGTGAGTAACGCTGAGTCTGGCCGTTCCACCAAGTACATCAAAAAAGTATGCTTTGCATCCAAATTCTTTGAGATGAAATTTAATCACGATGTTTGTTCTCTGAATTTAATTTATTTGTGAAATTTGTTTATTAAACGACTCACACTGAATTTGTGAATTTACAACTCGTTGACGATTTGTGCGAGTGGGTTTGTGACTGACTCATGAAATAGTCAATTCCAACATATCATATTGGCCAAAGTATAGAAATGCGATGCCACAAAGGGTGTTTAGGAAGCGCCCTCGATCGTTGGTGTCAAGGTCGAGTATGATTGGTCAGATCCAAGTCTGGACAGAACAGGATTTAAGCATGCTGCTACAACTGGAGTGTTACCATCGATATGATCCTCGCAAATGGAATATCGTTGCGAGATATTTCCAACGTCGGACTCCTCGAGCTTGTAAAGAACGATTCCTGAGGTTACAGTCTGAACTGAATGACAATGCGATATCAGATGGAGGTGACGAAAATGAGTGAAACTAATTATGATTATTCTGTAAAACAGATATCGTTCCTATCGGTTCAATCGCACAATTCGCCGTTTGTTGGGTTCGGTCGTGATTTCAAACTCATCGCAAATTCGTGCACATGCTGTTCTGAAATCCTTGGAAGAATGATTCGTGTTCGCGAGGGCGCAAGTCTAAGCATGGTCGACAGAAATGAATCAGACAGGGCAAGCGGTGACCTCTGTGAGAAGGTAGCATCGACAATGACATCCAAACACAGCATGTCAACATCTGCCCAGAACTCGAAATTACCGGTTATGATGTACAATCTTGCGAGTTTTGGAGCCACATCGGGTTGATTAATCCGCATCAACAAATGGAACTTGAAAGTAATCTCATCGGATTTCCATATTTCGAAACCAGACATGTTGATGTCCAAGTTGACGCAGTTTGTAAAATCGATGGTTTCAAAGATGTTCGATGCGAGATGAGGTTCTCCTTCATCACAAAGGTTCGATTCTGCTACATCCGGATTGGAGTTGTGAATAGACATCGCGCGAGTGAAGCAGAAGCCATCGACGACAGTGTTCTGAGGGAAGCTAGCACCATGGATGTTGGAGCATTCAATCAAGACTGATCCTTGGGCATGTCTGAAGAATACTTCATTCAGGAACGTCAAATCGTGAAACCCATGGAGCAGGACATTTCCATAGATATGTCCAATCATTCGATCTTCAATTTCAGGACATAGATCTTGATCATATCCATCCATCGCAAATAGACACACGAAACTTATTTGGTCTCCTCCATCACTTCGAGGGAGTCGATGTCGTTCTTTAGCACAATCCTCAAGTCCGCTGATAGCATCGTCCTGAATGTTGTAACCCTTTGGACTTTCATGTTTTCCAGAGCTGTAGAATCGAACGTTCCTTCGGTTCCACCCGCGATATGTTCGTAAAATCCGATCGATGAAAGGTCCGACTTGGGTCATATGGTCATCGTCCCACTTCTTATTTATCAAGAATACATGGCGGGTCATTCTTTCATTGAATAATTGTGGTTGAACAGAAATGATTGTGTGAACACACGCACGACAAAGTCGCTCACACCTTCAAACTGGTTTACATTGTGTCCACTATGTGTTTGCATGTACGTGCTTCGGATGGCCACTAAGATGCCAGAATGACAGCCTTCTGGTGAGATCCACGCCAGTGATCAAATCAAGTTACACTAGACGGAATCCAACCACGTTCAGATCCCTTGCGATCGACCGTGCCAGGATCTGCCGTCTCCAAAGTTCGAGGTCTCTGAAGTACGAGCGAAGCGCTCTTAGGTGCAGTCTGTTTGAGGCACATCATTTTATGAGTTTCTCTTATATGCGAATTTCACTGTAGTCAAGCGTTTATGATATTATAAAAATATTGTTAAACAAGTAACAAAAAGAAAAGAAAAATGTGCACTGATTGAGGTATTATTGTACAACAAAAGGTCCAGTTTTGAATCGGATACAGTGAAAATCCACATATGAAACCGTTCGTAATCTGCGTCTACGCAATTATACAACATCAGGGACTGTCATCGCGATTTCACACATCACAATTTCACACTTCAAATCACAAATCACAAACCTTCGTTGTTCGTGAACCATGTCACGATTTCATGGCGAAAAAGCGTACTGTGCCGTCGGGCACTAGTGTTCCTCGAAAAAGGACGAAAGGCAAGTACGCATCAAAGGAGGATAAGGAGAAGCAATATCCCATTTCCAGCGTTAACAAGAAACTGATTTCAACATGGAATCCTTCATTCGTTGCACTGGGACCCACATTCGACGCCTTCCAATGTGTTGTTGAAGCAATGGTGTTCAACTGGAACAAGATAGCACTGGAGGCGTGGCTGTTTGTGAACTTCCATATGCTCCGATTGATCCAGGAAGACAAGCCGCTACCTAAGTTAAATACGGGTCTATTCGAGGCGTGCTGCCGTGTAGTGACCGAGGGCTCAATGGAGAGAAAGGAAGAAGACATCCGCGAATCATTTGAGCAATATCGGACATTTCGACCTTCCGGAGAAGGAGTTGATTATCATCCGCCTTCAGGTGAACACTTTTCTCACCTCATTAACAATCTTCGTCGCCAGATGGAAACCTGTGCCAAGAACCACGTGTTGACGAACTTTGTACGACGACTGATACGATTCGTGCGAATTCACTTGGATCTATCTAGCAAAGAAGCATGGTCGACGGTGAAGAAGTTGTTTGATCCGAAGATAACTCTGACTGAAGACCAACAGCGGTTGAAGGCGTGGTTGATTTACAATCCTTTGGATGATACGATCCTGGAGAAACACTTGGATCACTTCTTTCGGTTAACGTACGATTTGCTCTTATACCAAGAGAGCCTGGACCCAATGACGAAAGGGAAAAAGACGTTCACGCTTCTTCCAGTTGCTGGTTCATACATCATGTCTCATGTCATCTTGGATCGGACTACTCTTCAAGAGGTCTTGCAGCAATTGCCGGAGGAGCATCGACGCATCATCGGTGGAAAGCTGACAAAAGGAGGAGATCTCGTCCGTGCAGCGCTGTCTCGAAAGACATTCAACTTTTCACAAGCGATGTTTCAGGATCAAGAATTAAGCGCCGAGATCTGGCGATTTCTAGTCTACGTGGATCCGATGGAGACTTGCAATCGAAAATT
>JAQIWT010000434.1:0-20456 GCA_034696485.1 Isohypsibius dastychi
TAGACGCTCATCCAAATCAGGCGATATATGAATAAGGTCCATCTGTTAATGAGCTACACAGCAATATCTGACTGTTAGGATCCCGTTGACCTGGTTGAGGGATAGCTGATGTGGTTTTCGTGGCGTTAGCAATCAAAGAGTCATGGTCAGTTCCCAATGGTTTGATGAGAGGATACTTCTCCTCTTCACCTGTTGGCGTATACTCTAGCCCAGGATCAAACTGTTGTAAAACAAAGATGCGATCGGAAGAATGGAGTTTGAAGTCATCGGGGGGATTAGTTATGACATAGCGTTTGGAAGAAGGAGTTCCGGCGGAAGTGAGATCAAGGAGACGACTAATGCCGATGCACAACATCCCATAATGTCGGATGGCATCCACGAATAGATCACCGAATATTCCATCCTTGGAATCCTCTCATTATAGAATGTACACATGGAAGAAAAGATGGGGGCTTACGGTTGAATGCTTGGAGAGGGCACCAACATTGATTGGAATCTGATTAACCTGACAACGATCACGGTTGGTCAGAATCTGTGGAATGCTATATCCTCCTATTAGGCCAGCTCCTTCAGCCAAAATGAGCTCAAGCTCAGGAGTGGCACCACCAGTGATCATCGTCCGAATCAACGTCAGAGCATTGGGATTAAAATATGTCTGAAAGTAAAGGTTTGCGATTTGGCAAGCTGCGTCAATCAATCCCAGTCTAAGGAAGGCTTACGGTGCTCATTAAGGAATCAAGAACGCTAACTGCAAAAGCTGTCCCACAGGCAAATGGCTGAGTCATGTACAGTTCCGTATCGGGATCATCATCATCATCCTGATCCAGAAATTGGACGTTTGAGTCATTGACTGCAAAATTGTCAATCTTTCCCAATTCAATGAAAGATATAGCTTTATATGCGTACCGAGTTCGGTAATCATGGGGACGTTTGATCCATACACTGACCCTCTCCTCTGAAGCGTCATGAACCTTCCATCAGAATAGTCAGGATGTTCCGCAGCTGATGAAAGAGTATAATTGTAACCTGCAGAGTGATTGGTATGAATAATATGACCATACCTAATCGGGGGTTAAGCACACCAATTGTTTCTTCAAACTGCATAGCCTTTATGTTAAGTGAAGCAAGAATTGCCTGCAACCAATAAGAGGGATAGTCAGGATAGTTTGCTTTCTCCAAACATGTTCAAGTCTGCCTCTTTATCCGCTAGTGTTGGATCGTCATTGTTGGGTATCTTGGCTGACAGAATAGCACACATGTCGCATAAGTTGACATTGACCGCTCGTAGATCCGCCCGGCTCAATGGAGAACCCTAAAAACGGAGAGTAGCCTTCCTTCCCCAACGATCATTTCAAAGGTCACTTACGTTAACTATGGTGATTTTCGGCAGATTCTGCAGACTTCGCCATTCTCTTCTCATATACTCGACATTACCAACAATGACGACATGCTTCAGTTCATGATAGTGGAAGTTACTAGCACGAAGTGGCATGATGAGGTTACGAAGTCCTACTAATGGCGACTCGGGATCAGCAAATAGGCAAACAACTACATGCCCATGAAGGACAGTTTGAGCAGCTTGATGGCGATCCTGATTGTTCAACATTTTAGATGAGCATCTTTTTCATGACAAAAGCAGAATGTTTCTTTACCATGACAATATCTTCCAATGCCCTCGCCGGACACCAATGGAACATTCCCGTCGAATCGTAACGAATTTGCCGTAGGTTTTCATTTTCATCTAGATCATCCTCGACGAATTCATCATGTCCGTTCTTATCATAGTGACTATCATCTCCATGATAGGAATGTGGGCTCTGGATTTTTGAGGCAAAGTGGGCATGACGCCGGCTCTTTCTGTGACATCGGACACACATAAGGACAATCGTGGAATACTGACTATTAACGGTGCTACTTACTGGCTCGCACTTCTCAAACGATCCTTGTCTGAACTATTACTTTTGGCGCTAGACGGGTAAAGAGAACATTGCAATGGAGCGCACAACAGTTCGCCAAAGTTCACCTGGATGAAGAGTAGGATGGGCGTTTCTCCAGCTTTTGCTTTTCTTTTAGTTGACTCAAAGTGGTCAGAAGAGCGGGTTGATAAGGCACCTTTTCAGGGATAGAAGGTGATGATGGGCGGCTGCTGTCGGGGTGAACAAGATGGCTCATTTCTTCTTGATTATCCATCGCTATATGATAAGGACATTCATCGTGGAACGTTAGAAGAAAGTCACGACAGTTTCAAACGGGGCATGGTACAGGCAAAAGAAGACCATGCAAGGGATTGCAAACATACTTTTTCTATGATAAAGCTGTACAGCTTTGACACCTTTCCGAAATAGAGCCACTGTTGGGATGAGAGAGGAAGGTTATCGGGTTAGTCGTGTTTGGACCGAAAGGTCACCATCATGCATCACACGCATCTTCATCGGGCACTCACAGTTTTTGCATTTGCACTTTTTGATGAGAGAGGCATCTTTGACATCATCGTGGCACTGTTTGCAGTAGAACCAAGCACTGAAATGCAAAGTAAGAAATACATACATGATGAAGACAAAGTTGTTCAGTACCGTTTAACTTCATCGGCAGATTGAGCAACAAAGAAGCCTTGCGTCACCGGTTTAATGATGACATGTCGACCGGGATTGATGGCAATTGATGGATCATGGCTACCATCTTCACTTTTCAGCTCGATGGCCAAAAGCAAAAGTTTCAGTTTGATAAAACACACTCTGTAAGCATAAAAACTAAACATTGGATAGAAAGAATTGTATGACCGAGGTATTAACCTACTCTGCTGCTTGCGGAAAGGTCATTCCTACGAATGAATTGCTCAAATTCTCCGTATACATTTCCATTCCCGTTCCACGGAGATAGTCATTTTGCCATTCGGCGAGTTCGGCAGACTGCAAAAAGATGAGACCTATTGGAAGCTGGTGATGATTGACAATATTCATACCGATTTATATGATCGCATAGCAAAGAGATTAGCCATCAATGTCGTGAATCCCGGAGCTAGACAACTCTGAGCGATAAAGCCCAACTTTAATTCTGCTAGACATATCACGTCGTCACCACGCTTCCAGTTCCAGCTTGGGATATTCAGTAAATAAGCCTGATGTAAAAACCCTCCACTTTACCGAGTAAATAAGCCAGAAAACATGATAGATTGACACGTACCTTGTTGTGATATTGCATCAGCTGGATAATGACGCGTATCTCGTCGCAAAAGTTCTTCAAGGAGATGACTCGCATAATATTAGCCGCATCTTCCGCATCTGGATCAGCACAGTATTTATTTGCAATGACTAGGACCCCATCAGCTTTATCTGTCTTTGCACGCATGAGGTCATTGGTATTCATAACAGAGCCTTGAAGAAATTCCACCGTCGTGAAATGGCGCTTGAATAGTCCTTCCAATTCCAAATCTGGTGGTTTCCTATTTCATACCATGCGTTGCTAGTTTTGCTGACTAGTGTTTAGCATAACTCACCGATGGAGGAAGACCACTTCCACGTCGACATCTTCTCGATCTTCGTGAAGGAAATCTTTGAGAAAGTGTGAAACGGACTCATATGTGATATGACCGCAAACAACAATATGTCTAGAGAGGAAAAGGTCAAGAGGGAAAAAGGAATGATGTTTCTAACCTCTTTCCATGTTCGCGGTTGTGTTCGCCCATATATTTGGGTCTTGTCCCTATAAGTTCGAATATTTCCGGTACATAGCTGGCAAACATGGCCTATGAATATCATTGACCCCCTCATTCATCTCATCGATACATGGCAAATGAATCAATCTTACCAAGCCGGTTAGAATAATCAGGCAGTTGAATATCTTTCCCATAACTGTCTTGCAGAATATGTCACCATATCCAACGGTGGACATTGTCACCATCAGAAAGTAGACGCATTGCCAATATGTTAGATGTTGGGCGTTGAGATGGTCGAAGAAGAAGTCACCCGAATTCTCCAACTGAACAGCATACAAAATAATTCGATATCCGACTTGAAAGCTTGCGACCTTACCAAATGAATCATTCCAGCGGCCGTCAGCCAGCCACTTATAAAAGTGGAAACTAATTGGGCAAGACGAATACTGCCGCTGGTCTTGAGAATGTTGAGGTATTGCAGGATATCCGGAATGGTCATCAGTCGTAATGCACGCAGGAAGCGGAGTCCAATCCATCCTCGATTTAGATAAATGGCCAAGAAAGAGGGCGGAATCGTGGCATAATCGACAAAGGAGTAGACTTCCAAGAGAAACCAAAACTTGTCATTGGCCGCGATGAACTAAAAAAAACAACATCAACTTGATGAATGGGTATGACAAGTGGTGTTGACGTCATTGGGGATTATTTTGATTGGAGTCATTTTCAACGTCCATCTAGTTTGCAATGTGGTAGAGAGAGGGAAATGGTGATCAGCTTACACGAATGCAAAAATAGACCATGAAGAATATGTTACAAGCCAAGTCAATTTGAAGAGTTGTACTTTCAACCCATGCCCGGCATGTCTCCACATCCACCGCTCTGTAAAAAACATTTATATTTCACATGCTCATATTCCCAATCTCAACTGATTGACAGCACCTTGTCGCATCGATGAAATAAATGATCAGAGAAACGATACTCAGAAGAAAGACGAGAAGAACCTAAAATGCAGAACATGTTCTTCTTCCATCATTTTAGCGGCGTATTGAAGAGACTCATCTCCTTAATTTTTACGCATAGCACTACGCATTCTATTAATAAATATAATTACCATCCAGGGATATATTATCATGTGGGTGTTTTGGTCATTAAGCGTTCATGCCTCGCAAGTGCCAGTGTTTTTTAAATCTGCTCACCAGAACACGTCCAGTACTGGTCTGACCCGATATCAACTGTCCGGCCCAATCTTTGGCTTCACTGGTCCAACCAATCTCTTGCTCGGGTACAGGTGCTGCTTTTTGATTGGTTGCAGGTGATGTGGCGATGAGGGGAGAATTATCTTTCTTCGGACTCTTGACCTCGACGACATTGCTTGTTCCTTGATTTAAAGCCGGCGCTGGTGGGATAGACTTGGCGGCGACCTTTGATTTGGATCGGCAACATATGCTCCAAATGTAACACAGGACTCTCCATCCTTGGACGGTAATGAGGCATGCAATTAGAGTGAAGATACTGGAGAGGAAAAAGTACCACCAAACGCGTCCTTGATTATTATGAACGCAGCTGTATGGATCCTGAGCCAACATTTCGCTCATGTTGTCCGGGTCAACATCTCCCTTTCGCGACGACATCTTGTCCTTTTTAAACGGCAACTAATGTCTAGCCTCAAGGTCTTCACATAAGTTTGCAGATGGGATGGGGGAATTCAAGATTCACTCTCCGTTCCTTCTATCTTATTCCATGCGTATTATCCATTTGATATAAATGTGATGGACGATTCGCCGTTCAAACAAAGCGAGTATTCCATCATGATGGCTAGAGGCAAATCCTCTCAAAAAACCGCCAGAATGGATGGATGAAGGAAGGATGAAGATGTTTGTTAATAATCGTCAGTGGATGTTCTAGAAAGAAAGCTCGAATGAACATACTGTTGCTGCAGTGTGAGAGTGAGAGTCAAGATTCAGTTCCACGTTGAGCTATAATTGGACATCCACATTCAGTCCAGTACTTACACATTCACACCACGTGATCCCACAACGAACTTTGAAAGAACACAACTTGCTGTAGGTGAAAAGCACCCCGTTTTGCAATCATTTCTCAAGCGGAACAAGTGACCATTCATTAAGATAATCAGACTACGGTGCTTATCACCTTAGAATCTTGGCATTTAAATGACGTACAACAGGTAGGGTCAACTTAACGTTCAGGTACTCGAAGCATCACTAAAAAAGACGTGTCCGGCGTCTGGACTCTAAACTGAGATTTGTAACCTTTCCGATACATCGGCGCACTGCATGTTGAAGGTTCTTCGATGAGCGAACGAAAGAGTGGTGAAAATGGATTAGCATGGAAAGAAAAGGACTCACATAAGTGCGGCGAAATCGATATTATAGGATCAATGCGTTTTGTTGCAAGTTTGGTCGATAGGACTTGTCTTGTCCGGCGGGAAAGACGGCGGATGAAACATCCTCATTCTCAAGTAGCTCCTCTCGAAAACGAAATGCAGTAAAAGGCTGACGGAGATTGAGGAAAGGAACGAGCAAATAAATATTGACACGCAAAATCCAAGTTCCCGACCAGACTGCTAGTAGGCCCTTTAGCTCCCAGTTCGAGCAAATATAATCAACGGGACTCCAACATTGTCTAACTAGCAGCAAAAGTTAAAGAAGCTAAAGTTTACTCTGAGATTAACGGGAAGAGTATTGAGGTTCATTTCAAGTTGCAAAATGTGGTTCATCATTGAGCGCCAGAGTCTGCTGATCGATCTCCACCCCATGCCGGAGCCGGAGCTGGAGCTGGAGCTGAGATCAAACTACACTACCCAGTCTCTCTTCCAAGGCAGATCAGTTGCCTCTGATTATTTCAGCTCTTGGATCGGAGGTCGTCAGCCTGCTCGCAATACCATCTCGTCAACTCGATCGATCGCGCCCTCATTGCTCTCCACCACTGCATATTTTAAAAAGTGCGAAGAGCGAACCCAAACTGCCACACCGACATAACAGCATGCCGCTTACTATAGCGTTGCTTTGGTTTGCTGTGGTTGCCTATTCCAAAGCAGCCTTTCAGGGGGAAATTCTCGAATTCTCCGTCATAATTGATGACGAGTTGAGCACAATTTGTGGGTTCAAATTGAAACGCGTTGCTTTATAGTGATGATCTGTGTCCCATTCGTCGCTTTGCTTAAATCCTTATTTGCGCAAAGATGTAAAACGTATAGGTAGCACTTGTAAGGTATTGTACTGTAATGCCGTGACCTCTAGGTGAGAATGGAGCACCCGGGCACGAAAAACTACAGCGTAGTCCGCACTTCTGCGGCACACTTCGGAGACTCAAGATTCGAGAGTAAATTGAGCTGTAAGCGAACTCGTAGCAAACAGTATCGATATGTATGTGTAACCGGTATCAGGTCGTATACCTGATTTAAAAAGGCTTAGATGATAAATATGGTTGATCAATCCATATGTACTCGTTTTTCGCAAGAGAGCGTCACGGTTTGTTCCATCATGAGCGTCCCGCAACATCCGTAAATGTCAACGCAACAAGCATTCGACAGCCTTTAGTGCCTTCCCTTGCTGTTTCCAGCAGATGGCAACGATGGTTACCGTTGCCAAGTGTCCTAGTAAGTTAGAGCTACACGTAATCCTTTGGTCAGGTATCTTACAGCAGTAATTCAGAGATGTGGCAGTAATTTTGTCTGGTGAAAAACTGTGATATTTAACACTTCAATGTTGGCCAAAGATGCACATTTTTCAAGCTTAAAAAATCGAAAATGCCAATTTTAAGATTGGCTATGGTTTCACTTTCTACAAAGGTCATGCACGTTGCTTCTTCAAAGTTGATGATTGGCATTTGGTAACACTTGGCCGTTTAGAGGGTGTAACGCCTAACGCCATTAGGTTTTATATGTTACTGGTATACATATTGTCTTTATTGATTAGATCAGGAACAGATACTTGTATCAACTGGACTTAGGCAACCCAGTAACTGACCTTTAGTATCTTGGACTTGATGGAACGGACTTCGAACCATCATTTCTGAACAATCGGAACGATGAAGGTCGCTTGTTTGGTTCTGCAGCATAATTTCAAAGTGAAAAGAGTTATACTGCTGCCTCGATTTGTCACAGTAGCTTACTACGGTCGGTGATAAAAACAAGGACGGCATCTGCCCAAATTCATGGGTTACTGGCCGAAACTTTCTATGAAAATGGGGCCGCATTGTGCTGGCAAATGACAAAATCTATTTTTCACAGCATCCTGCGTAACTCTCGGAAGTTGTCCTGGCCTGGCGACCTCGAATCTTGTCTTTTCGTGCTGCAAATCACTTTCATGAAGTTTTCCCAGCTTTTCAGCTCTTAGCTGATTCTCCGTTTATCTTGATGATCAATATCATTGACAAATGTTTGAATGAGATTTGAATTTCTTTATACCCATGAAAGTTCAAGTGCATAAAAGTGAAACGCCGAGTCTGTCAGGCAAACCCACCTGAAACATAGACCACGTATAGGTCGTTGGTCACGTGGTGTCGTTCATGATTTGTAATGCTAAAAAACAAACCTGCTCGTCTCAGGTAACAATTGCGCACATGGTATTGTTATGGACCGTCAAAAAATAAAATGTTGATGGACATTGATTGGACGAGATTAGAGAAGGTCTGTAGCTTGCTTGTCAGTTTTGAAAGAAGCATTGGCGTGAGAACGAAGCCGGTACTGAAAGAGAGTTTGTCAAAAAACCAGTTACTAAATCCCATCCCGCAGCGTCGTTCACCGTTTTCATAAAAACCACATGTTGTGTTGAAGAGATTTGGGTGGAGAGAATGTCGACAATGGCTGTCAATTAAAGTTCAATTGTCAGCTGCAATCGACATTTTGGCCCAAGCCAACTGAACCGAACAAGAATAATGAATTTAAAACTATAAATCATTTCCTCAATTTTGACATAACACACTTGTCATTAAGCGTACTTTCCTACCATATTTGCAATCAATCATGGTGCTACACTTTGAGTGTAGAAACTTTTTATGGAGATGTTTAGATGGGTTCATTTGTATTTTTATTCTAGCGCCATTAGTTGTCGTTTATTGGCGAGGTAGCTTCCAGCTCTTAGATGTTATTACCGTTCCCTCCAATCTCACCCATGCCGCCGATTTGAGTAATACACACAATCTTAAAATCAGCTCATTTATCTCCATTACAATCGGCATTACTGGAACTGTCATTATCAACCTCCTCCAAAGCTCATTTCATGACAAAGTTCACCAGCACCGGTCCAGAATTCTTGAACTTGTACTCAAACGATGTTACACTTATATTTATGGCTGGATTATCGTCAACCATTGGAGAGGTGAGAAATCCTTACAATTTGGTAATCATAACGTGGAAAAGAATAGTTCAAGTAAGTAAGGTAATTTTGTAGGCGTATGGCGCTTATGGGATGCATATACGGGAATGTCCATCGAGAGCAATACGGCATCATTTTCATTTGCTTGCGTTTGTCTCATCATCCTCCGTAGCTTCCGTAATATTATCGCACCTCCATTAGTTACAGTTTCTGACTTTGATCAAGCGCATTTCGCGGTCAAGACACGATTTCGTGCTCCACCAACACAACCGCTTTTGTACCTCTTGGATACCATCTTCTCAGTAGCGGTACCGGGGTCCCTTGTCGTATGTTTCTGGCGCGGCCAATGGGGAATACTTGACCACATTCTCCAACATACTTCACCCATTATATCCTTTTCTACTTCTTGTCTGATCGGATTCGGAGTCATTGTCATCTTGTTTTTCACCCAATGGCCCGCAGCGTACATTTCAACAAATCTCGAAAAGAATCACTGTCACTTTATCAAAGTCATCTTTGAAGACATTTTCTTCTATGTTGCCGGATTTGGTGCTGTCAACATTTGGCGTGGAATATGGGGCTTTTGTGATGTGCTTTTATTACCGGAATTCGGAGACTATGGATTGAGTAATTTGATATGTCATCTGATTGGCGCATTTGGCACGATGATCTTGTAAGTAACTAACAACCCATCAGAGTAGACAAGGGGGGTCTTCATGAGGTGACCTTTAGGTTTCACGGGAATAGTGTACTGGTCAGAGATGTTCAAATTGATGGGGAATTTCGAAACGGTCGTGGCTGTTGGTTCTTCTCCAGGAGCTTGACAATGGTCGAGAAGAAGGTATCTTTTCGGCCCGACATTTATCCTAAATTTCTTTATTATTCGAGTCTTTATTTTCAGATGCATGATAAAATCATGGCTCCATTAACAATCACAAGTCACGCAAATGACTTGGAAGTTTCAAAGATGTTGTCTCCTCATCGGCCAGACTCAGCCTCGTAGATTCTTCTTTGATCACACCAACCGAAATCAGAATCAATCTTTTTGGAATCAGTATTTTTTTGTTCTTGTGTCTAACCTAACCTTGAGATTGAACAGACAAGAACCTGTAATCCTTGTCATTGTGACCGGTGCGCCTGATTGGATGTCTCTTGTTCCGAAGACCCATTCAAGTCATTTGCAATCCAAAAAACCTTTCGTGATCCTCACCTTCATCTGGCTGGCATAAAGTAATACTGTACGTATTGCAGCGAGAGGTTCGCCGAAGGAATTCGTTCCAAAAAGACGAAGTCTCTGGTAGCATACTCGCATTGGATGTGTATTTCGTAGGTACTTAGATCAGTGGTATCTGTCAGAAATATGAGATACCCACCGCACACACCCAACTTATATTTCCAGATCATGAAAGAGATAGCGAGGTCGCTGTTAGGACTGAGACCCTATTTGATGCAAGTAGATGCACAGAGTTCCCGCGACCTGTAGTCCATACAAGTGTACAATGAACACATAAACTGCCTTTGCATTGAGGAGCCAAGAGGTAAACTGTGCGGCTAGAAGTAACTAGCTTCTCATATGCTTCTTTCCATTTGACCGTGGAAACTGAACTTCAGTAGCGGTACTGTAGACTACGGTACCGTAGATTGCATTATCATTTGACCGACATTCGATACAAACCAAATAAAACTTTTGGTACTGTATCGCAACTCTCTCTGCAAAAATCTACAGTTGTGACCTTTATAGCAATCTGGATGTCAAATTTCATTCGATAGAAATCCTCAAATCAGACGGAAATTAAAAAATTCTGCAGAAAATCATTTCAAATACAAACACTGTTGAAGGTGCATTCTAAGTGTCGAAGGACGGCTGTCGGCATCGAGTTTACATTCATTTTAGGGTATTAAACTGAATCTTGTTTGACCAAATTGAGTGGCTCATCGGGTGATGATGCAATGTCCGCAAAACTTGTTGTCTGCTCCAGCAGATCATTTTCAGTAATCCATGGACGGAATGGTAACTGACCCATTCCCTGGAACCCGTCTACTAATCCAGTAGAAAAGTTGGGGTTGGTCATTGAGTACCCGGCGATATTGATGGCATTACTGAACATCTTCATATTCATCGTTTCTGTTAGGAGTGCATGGTATGGGAAAGCCAGAAGATGGTTTTGTAAATACTTGAAGGCTTGACCTTTAGTGTCATCATTGGCGGTTACGGTGGGTGTAATTGGCATCTTTTCCCCTTGTTCAGATTTGATGGTCAATCCGCGTTCTTTAATCTTATATTCCAGTGTACTATGCGGGATTCCGAAAAAGTGTCCAGCTCGATGGACAGTCATGGATCCCCTCTTGACCGCTTTTAAAGCCTCATCCAAGTCACCCTTGTTATAGCGTCGATAGCGTCCTCGTTTAGTTCGCAGAAGGTTCTCTTGCTTCTCTTCGTTCATCTGCTCTTTTGATGTCTTCTCGGATAAATGACGTGAAATGATTCGTTTCAAGGCAAATGTCAAGTCTCGTTTCTTGCTCTTTTCCGCCATGGTTGAGGTTGTGGGTGTTGCTGTCGAAGTTGTAATAGTAAGAGGAATGCTAGACTTGATACTCGAGATCAGGTGCTGCTGTCGCTTAAGAAGCTGTCCAACTTTGTTGCGCAACGTCGAGCGGGGTATACCGTAAAGCATGGCAGCCTTACGAGTCCCCACTCTACCTTTCTCCACTTCATCAATTGCTGCAGTTAACTCAGCTGGCGAATACCGCTTCAATGTTGTCGCTTTCTTCTTCTTTTTCTTCACTGACCTTTCGGTCATATCAGTGTTCACAAGTTCGATCCTTTCTTCGCCTGAAATCGAAAAGCGGTTTTAGAAAACAGTACGAACGATGATAGAAGATGAGAGACGAGCCTTGGAATATTGGCTGATTTGGTGAATTTTGTATCTCGGCCAGAAGAGCAGATGATGGTGGGTGTATATCAAGGACATTACAGAAAACGCATGTTAAATCCGGATGCCAGTCTTGTCCGCAAGAAATGCTGCTCAGAGCTCTGGATGGCGGGAATAACATAGAACCATAGATTCCACCTTGAATAATAACAAATAGAATCCAAGCCAACACAATCCATTTGTCATCATCTCACCTTTCACTCTTCCTTTAGTTCTTTGAGAGGGTCTTGAGTTCTGACCAGGTTGAATGTTGAGCCCGCCATTTGATGCTCTTCGGGTCGCTTTGAAGGTGTTGTAGGTTTTGAAATAATACTGCCCCGCCAGCTCCAGACCTAAGAACGAACAATCTCATTTCATCTTCTATTAAGATAAATTCTAATACTGGCATGACAAAAGCCTTGTTCTGAAAGTTGCATAACACAAGGATCAAGCATTCATTCCTGTCACGCGAGGTTCCTGATCCTGAGCCGACAGGACAAAGGATGGGAAGGATAGCTTCTCCCTCTAACTCTCTAACTGTAATCAGCCGGTGACACTCGTCATCAAGACTGAAATTGACTAATGAAAAATATAAATCCAAATTTAGAATAGGATACCAGACACAAATGCACACTGCTCCTTCCCTTTACTGCCTTTCCATCCTCTAAATTACCGTAGACGAGAGACTGTCAGCAGTCAGCTCAAGTCAGGACTCAGGAAGGAGTGCGCCATCCAAAGTACATTGACTATTGAGCGGTTCTTCTCGTAGGCCCTCAGTCTGGGCGACAAAATGCCAGTACAGTACCTGGGGTACTGGGTGAATTCACAAAAAGCACCCTCACCATCTTATATGTATTCCACATCAATAATGCTATGTAGGTTTCTCTAAGAGCATTTAAACAAGATAGACTGACCTGTAGCGCATAGAACCTGAGTTCCAGTTCGCTTCAGACTTTTGCGAATGACTCGAATCTTTTGTTGACATCGAAAAGGTGATGAACAACAAAGTGCCGATTTGTCATCTTCGATAAATGCATGAGGAAGTATAAAGTTGATATCTTGAGATGAGGTGGCAGTCATCGTTTCAATCGAGTAAGAAATATGTCCCAGATTTCGGGCGACGGGAGGAAAAGCGAGAAAAAGAGAGTGAAATGGTGGCCAAATTATAAATACTCCCGGCTTATTTCAGTCCGTCTCTCACCTTATTCCGGTAAGAACAAATCTGGATGAACGAGGTAAGAAAGGTACTGTAAGAAGAGAGAGAGAGAGCTAGCATGCCTTTTTGCAAGCTCTCATGCTTTCTCCTGATCTGATCTAATCCAGAGTCCTGACTCAGGTCCTCTTTTGAACAAATATTCCCAAACATTCACACCGCTGCCGCCGTCGTGAGTCCCTCTCTTTCAAATTACCAATTGGCCCACGCCACCAGTTTTTCGGCAACTCAACCCTGCTTACCCTTCCTTTTCATTTTGGCAAGATGAGATGAGGGATGAAGAGGATCCCTACTCAATCATTGCGTGACTCTAAACACCATCACCTTTATCCCCATTATCGATCGACAAAAACCTTATTGACTCCATATTTCGCTACCGTAGTACGGTGAGCTGTGCTAACAAAAATATACTGGCGAATCTTGAATGGAGGCACAATGGAGGCAATGCACACTCGGCCTATGAAGATCAGCGTGAAATGGCTCAATCTTGTCATTGTGATTTTAGTGCTAAATGCTAACTAAAAAGCTACGAACTCCTTGAGTCGATTTGTTCGGAGCAAACAGTGCGGTGTTTCTTACGTGGCTGACATGGTCACATCAATTGACGTACAGCATGTTATTTGATGTCGTTAGCTACTTATGATATTATATAACATAATCACCGGCTCACACACGTTTTGTACTGCGAAATGAATTTCGAGCATACACTTTTATTCACAAAAGATTGAAAGGTATCTTGAACTAACCGGGATTCGAACAACTGAATGTTTCTTCAAGGCAACATACATGCATTACACATAGATAGTTAAGCGATTGTTAGTCACCACCGGGCTGGAAGGATAAATATAGATACGGCTACACCGGGATTGCAAGGTTTTTTGGTGGACAAGGGTTAAGGTCACTTATTTGGCTTCCATGCGCATGTAAGGTCATGCAGGGGGCGCGAAGTCGGGTGAAGAGCTCATGTCCATGCAGTAACAGCTAAAAACAAAGACATTTGGGTTAAAATGCTTCAAGGCACACAATATCTATGTTCATTCTAAATTTCTAATCATCGCTTTTCCCAGCCCAGATATCCACTTCTTCTTCCTCCTCTTTTTCTTCTTCGGTTTTGGCTATATCCGGCGCATCATTTTCATCTTTCACCTGTGTTTTCAGATTATCTTCTTTCATGTCACCATCACCATCTCCACCCGATACAATTTCTTCGGGACTTTTTTCCGCATCCAAATGCGGAGGTGTTGCGCTCTTCTTTCGCGGCACATCTTCGTCGCGATCTGCGAATATATCTTCAGCCTCCTCTTCTACTTCGTCTTCCGGCTTTTTTCTTGTAGAATGGTCGTCATCACGATCGGCGAATATATCTTCAACACTGTCTTCTTGTTCTTTTTCAACAAGCACATCATCATCCTCCACTTCAGCAACTTGTTTAGGCTTTGGTGCATCTTCATCCCGGTCTGCAAAAATATCCTCGGCATCTTCATCGGCATCTTTGTCATCTTCTTCCATAACCTTCTTCTTTGGTACATCCTCATCACGGTCTGCAAAAATGTCATCGGTATCTTCGTCGGCATCTTCTTCCGTGACCTTTTTCTTCGGTGCATCTTCATCACGACTGGCAAAAATATCTTCCACTTCAACCTCATCTTCATCTTCATCTTGAGCAAGTTTCTTTTTCGGCGCATCTTCATCGCGATTTGCAAATATATCTTCAACATTTTCACCTTCTTCCTCGGCTTCATCAACCGACTTGTCACGCTTCTTTAACAAAGCCTTCCGTTTTGTCGTTGACTCTTCCGCTTTGGCCAATTCATCCCAAATATCGACAACCTCTTCTTCTTCCTTTATATCCCCGTCCTCTTCTCCATCATCGAGATCGGGAGATGGCCTCTTCTTTGGACTATCGTCATCTCGATCCGCAAATATATCCTCCATGTCTTCTTCTTCTTCTTTTTCACTTTTCACTTCATCCGAATCAGCCGGCTTTTTCTTTGGTGCATCTTCATCACGATCGGCAAAGATATCATCCACATCTTCCTGCCCGTCTTCATTTGCTTCCTCTTCGTTGACCTTCTTTTTCTTTGGAGTATCTTCATCACGATCGGCAAATATGTCATCGACTTCCTCTTCCTCTTCTCCACTTTTCGTTTTCTTGGGGGCATCCTCATCGCGATTCGCGAATATGTCTTCGACATCTTCTTCCACCTCTTCTTCATTTGCCGGCTTCTTTTTTCTCGGCATATCATCATCACGGTCACCCCAAATGTCTTCAATTTCTTCTTCTTCTTCTGTATTCTTACCATTTTCATTCTCCTTCTGAAACACAAAAAAGTACTTATTGAAACAGCGGGCAAGGGATATATCTTTTTCCCAACCAACAATGCTAAATATATGTGACTTTTGAGTTAATGCAGTTAATTGATGAATAACGATACCACTGTAGTTAATTGTTAGACATTTAAAAACTGCAAGCTGAATTGATACCATTTGAAAATCAATGAGCCTCAACCATTAAAGCAAAATATTCAAATAAAACGAGATTGCTTACCTCTCCATTGGCCGCAGGTTTTCCGTACTTGGTTTTTGGTTTGGCCAGTCTTAAGAATGGCATAAGGTTGTCCATCTCATTTTCGTTGTCAAAATCGTAATAATCCTGAATAAATGAAAACAGACCGTCACAGCGTGTATCAAAATGTCCGATATATAATGTAAAGTAAATACTCCAAGGAGTTCCTCGTCGAAGAATATTTGCGGTGGGATGGGGGTTGATGTTGCCCTCTTTTTCCCATTCTCCCGCATAAACAGTCCTTCTGCTTCACTTCCTGGAGCTGTGATGTCGATGAGTTCATATGGAATTTTGTGTGCATCCAGGATCATTAACACTCGTTGTTGATTTTTTCGTACCTTTGAAAGGAATTAAATTCACCATTTAAACGATGAAAGTCAGATTAGCGAGTAATCCATGTTAAGCAAAATAGTACATCTCACTTACTTCTTTGCTGGCTGATATTCCGGAAATGTACACTTTCACAGCCATGTTAACTCCACGCTCCCGACCGAAATTTGGATATTGTCGAAATGTCGATCAAGTCAATTTTGACTCCCAACTGAGAACTGACCTTAGCTTATCCGCTGGAAAGTTTCCGTTACTGTAAAAAATGCGGTAATTATTTCTGGTACGCCTTTGTGGTAATAATATGAAGCACGAACTGCAGAGCAGAGCAGTGCTGAGCGGGGATGTTGATGTTTTTGCGATCCTATGACTAAAACCTGAAACGAGGCGGAAGAGAAAGAAATACCAGCGCTCTCGCGATGGCAAAGTAAAGCTGAATAAAAGTGTCAAGATCGGTGCACTAGTCATTCACGTACAGTACGAGCTCAGCTTCATTTCATTCCACGCCAGTTTCGCTACAGTACATAACGGGCTAAATTACAAAATCCATATGAACACCAGTTCGAACTGGTTATATTATATCGCTATCGGCTGCATTCTGTACCTTTCTGACTGCTTGAAGAGATAAATTCAATTTAAACTTTTGTACAAAGGACATTCTAATATTTTTGAGAATAGAGCTAAAGTTATATTCGAGCAATTTTCAGTGTGGTACATAATTCTAACGTTGGGGTTAGTTCCCATTTTGTATGAAAATCAGCTTTTCCGTACAAAAACGCGTTTGTCCTGAAATAATTTCCATTACGGCAGCCAAACCAAAACAACGGAATACTTTGATCATCATTTACAATATTGAAATAACCATGCGCATCCGGATCACATCTGAATCAAACTGCCGAAACAATAAAAAATTGACAAAAAACCTTTGACAATTGAAACAAGTCATATGAAATACAACGAAAGTGAATACCTAATTTATAGCAGAGCAGTACTAGTACTGTATGTTATTGTTATTACTAAATAAAGGTCCCAGCGGATTCTCTCTTTTCCAACGAGAAGACTAAATAATACCATTTTAGCTGCTGGTGAGGGTCATTTTATGGCGACATATAAATGAGAAAGTGAGAAGCAGTCTACGAATAAGCGAGCAGCAAAACCAATCAACAGAAACGCCAAGAGAAGAGAACTTGGCTTCTGTACGTACACTTGTATTTACTACTCGATTCCTCCTCCCTTATTAACTAGTTTCTTCTTCTCGCTCACTGAAATAATGCGACATGACTTGAGAGAAGCACACTGTTGTTATTCAGTTGCTATCTTATCTTCTTCTTCTTTCACCTTCATCATCTTCACTCCGACAACCACGTTTTACAAATGTGAATATTTGTTGCCTGCTTTACCTGCCTACACTATACCCTACAGTAGTATATTCGTCTTTTCCTTCTCGTTGGTCATATTTGCTGATTTGGAAGATGGACGACTTTGCTTACATTTTTGTTGGAAAAAGCTATCCCGCCGGGATGAAGCGCTGCAAGTAAACCATAAAACGTGAGTTTTCCGTCAAAACATGGCTGGAACAATGTCGAATGTTATGTAAATATTAGTATGTATATTCAACGAGTTCATATTAAAATTAAATCGTCCATTCATTCCGAATATAGTGGAGAGTATTATGAACTATTCGAGATAGATGAGTTGAGATAATTCCTTGAATGAATGTGATCGAATCTAATGTGATATTTTGAATAGACAGTAACCTGAATCTTTGCATGAAGCGTATGTCGTACATGGATCATTCACTTTATGATTTTGGTTTTCATCAGACCCGCAGTATGTAAATGCTTGCCAGTAATCGAGATTAGCTGCGTAATTAAAATTTGCGTTTGGTGAATCTTTTTATCAAAGTGAAAGAAAAAGGAAAACGAGACTAAGCGACGGACTTGCATTTTTTCTTCACTTTTTTCTCATCGGTCAAGTAGTGAGACAAGTCTACTAGAGAACAAACCCAAACTTGTTGACATCCCAACATTTATAATTGCCACTCGGCTTAATTTTCTCAAGCCCTTTCCATGTATTTCTTTTTCTTCTAGAATCGGAGAGTGTGACGACCAGACATGGCTGATACGATCAAAGGTGGACCAAGAAACTTTGAAAAGTTCAAATCTGGCTGCCAGAGATTCACCCCGAATGTATTTACTCCGACAAAATGCCAGGAGTGTTTCCGCCAAAAGTTTAACCATTCCGCCGAAGCATTGGCCGAAAATCGCGTAAGCTGAATATTTCCCCACTCGAACAAGCAGTTACCCAAACATTTCTTTTTATTTAGCTTTGCCGTAAAGTGTGCAAATGTGGATTCCTGTTCGTTGCTCCAGCGGACTTGGACTTTACAAATTCCGCGCATCGTTCTCGGGTAATTTAACATATTGTATACATAGCATACTGTTACCTATCCCTTTCCCAACATCACTTCAACATGATTTCCCTCACCTCAAATCGATTCTTAGTAATTGGTTAATTATTTTCTTTCTTTTCGTAGCGTTGGCAGAGAAGATGGTTTGTCCTTTATGATGACGGCGAACTGACCTATGCCCTCGATGAAAACGTAAGAAATGCCAAAAAGCCCATCTCAATCTAAAAATAAGCATTTTCCCAATTGTCCGAAATGTACGGAACTGTTATGTGACGCCCATTGTACTGACCGTATATTACCAATTTGCCATATTTGCAGGTTGAGACGATTCCGCAGTCAGTGATCGATATGACCCAAGTCAGCGAAGTATCCAACGCCGAATCCTTCACGGGCCATGATTTTAGTATCGCAATCAAAAGCCCACAGTGCGAGTATTACATCAAAGGTGTCACCAAGGAGGAAATACGATGGTATGGCTATAGAGAGATACATCCGAATTGAAATGACCGACCCGAACTGAATAAAAAACTGTTTATCTCTTCTAGGTGGTTTGATGTATTGGCCATGTATCCACGAAGTCGTCACTTTACCAACCAACGACGTTCTCAGAATAACAATCAGAAATTACGCTCTCGGACTTTACCAAATAACGCCCTGAGTGATGATCAACTGGCGGTCAGTCCTTTTTTTCATTTTTTTAACTTTCTTCCAACCTGTACAAACATGTGTTCGCTTGTTTGTTGTGACAGGCCTTAAAGATGATCTCCAATAGTGAGGAGTATCCCATTATTAACAGATCTTCTGCGTTTCCGGTTGGGAGTTATTATCTACGAAATCAGGACCGGGAGCCATCATCATCATCATCATCAGAAAATCCCCTTTTGTTGACAAGCTCGGCCAAACAAGGTGCTTTTTCATCTTTTCAAGCCGACACTAGATGTCGCGCTGTGGATAAGGACACTGGCGCAAGATGTTTTGACAGTCATTCAAAAGATCCCAGTCAACAGCAAGCAATAAAAACATCCATCAATATCAAGCCTGGAAAGACTACTGAAAGACCGAGTCTTCCATTGGACCCTGCTCCTCCAGAATGGTTTTCGGTAAGAGAGAGGAAACCTAAATGGAACTTATCTTACGATGAGCAAATTTATGATAATTTAAAAGTACATGAAAGGACTTTTAAGAATAAAAGAACAAAACTGAAGATACAGAGGATTTTAGTAGATATAAGAAGTTGTAGATGTTATGCCGGGCGGACTCGGACTTGTTGTCAATCTTTACGCTTATTGAATTCGACAATATCTTTGTTCTTCTCTTATAGACTGGTACAACACGAGGACATGATGACAATGTCATTTCTCATGATAGCGAGGATAATGCTCTAACATCAAGCGACTCGGACTCTTCTTCTACGTATGCATCCGATGGAGGTACCTGCCCAAGTTCAGACTAAACCGTCCACTCTTTTCAGAATTGTAAAATGGGCGCGTAGAGGTTTCGTAGGCAGATTTCTCGTAGTCTGGAGGTTTCGTAGTGAACTTTTCATAGTAACTACCTTTCGTAGTCGAGAACATCCGTTGTGCGAACCATTCGTAGTCACGACAATTGGTAGCCAGAAGACTGGTAGCGGAAAGTTCGTAGTCAGAGCTATCGTAGGGGAGAAGATTCGTAGCCCAGAAAATTGGTTGTCCAGAAAATTCTGAATTCCAAAAATCCAAAAAAAAACTAGAAACAAGTGCGGGGGCTTCGCCCCCGCAACCCCCACCCGAGGGCTGCGCCCCCAGGCCCCCGCCCTGTTCGAATCCTATTTTCTCCATAAACTTCAGTGGTAAAATGGTCAAACTCAATTCCAACGGAAGTCCCACCACCCACAGAACTTGTTCTTTCTAGCATGATTTGTCGTACGAAGTGCGCAGGCATCTGTACAGTTCTCATTTTTCGTAACTACGAAAACTCTGGTCTACGAAATACGCGGACAACGAAAGGTAATCACCACGAAAACTCCAACTACGAGACTCTCATTTTTCAACTACG
>JAQIWT010000435.1:0-20442 GCA_034696485.1 Isohypsibius dastychi
GGAAATCGTTAAACTTTTAGCAAAAATCCTTAAACGAATTTTCACCCTGCAGCTTTAATAGTGCTCAAATAACACTGACCATCACTATTGTTAAACTACGGTAGCTGAGCTGAAAAACGCTTATGCATCTGAAATTTGTTGGTTTTTGCGATTTTCACACAGTGCAATCGTGAATTCTGAAGTTTTTTCAGTTGCCAAAAGGGACCGCTTTTCATCTTTAGTAATTTTGAGCTTCTTTTGCTGACGAATGGGGTCTGGTTAATTGATTTTTCTGATGGTTCGAAATCGAAAATAACCGGTATCAGATTTTGAACAGCGAACCAGATCCAGATGATTTCCCCATTGTTTATACGTCTCCGCCAAAATTAAGAGCGCACTTCTTCCTGTTCACTCAGTCAATCGATAGGGCGCAGACAGGCTCTTAAATTTGGCGGAGACGTAGTTGTAATCCAATTTAATCCACTGAACGTAAAACAATTAAACAATAAACCGCCCACGCCCATACCCATGTGGGCGCATGGGCGTGGGCGTGGGCGCATGGGCGGGTGTGTGGGCGCATGGGCGTATGTGTGGGCGTATGTGTGGGCGTATGGGCGTATGTGTGGGCTTTTGGGCGTGTGTGTGGGCGTGTGGACGTGTGAATGGGTGTATGGGCGTGTTTGTGGGCGTATGGGAGTGTGTGTGGGCGTATGGGCGTGGGTATATGGGTATGGGCGGAATAAATATACCTGTGTATATTCTTCCACGGGACTATCCAATTTCCATTGGTGCTTGGATTAACCAACTGGACAGGGTTGTGACGTCATACGACTGCCCCTATAAACCTCGAACCGCAGTACCTTTTGAAATGCACGATATAAAAACAATAAAACAATAAAAGTATAAAATATTGCGCAATAACTCCTGATTGCGCAACATTCTTTTTTTAATATTTATTTATTATGAATCAACTTTTTTTACGTTACAAAACGCAGGTAAATTCCGCGTTTCTCTCTCATTCAGTCCAACTGTTTTTCTTCTATGCTGGTTTCCAAAAAGGGCAGTGGGCTGAAGGCTACAGTAAGTAGGCCCGAAATTTGGTTGGGGGGGGGGGACAATATGTGCGCCTCCCCAAGGAGGTGAACATAGAGGGAAAGTGTTCTGAAACACCTTTTTCCGCTACTTGTTAATATTACCAGTAAACCCAATACTTTGCGCCCTTTGTTTCTGCCCTCAGATAAGCCCCGAATCCCCTCCCTCCTCTATGTGACCACTCTATCGATATGTCTTCTTCGCTTACAGGTCTTCACAAAATTCTCTGGAAACCTTAGCCCCACCTCCCATACTAAACGGATGGGAGGCGGGGCTTGGTTTTCCAGAGTTTTGTGGATATATGTACAACAAAGTTTGAAACAATCTTGTTTTCAATAATTTCGAATCAGTTCTTTTGAAACATGGATTTCTAGATTATCCGCACAGAATGCAGTTATTCAAGTCATGAAAACCAGAACATCAAAAGCTCAAAAAGGGACGAAAACTAATGAGGGGTGAAACTTGATCCAGGGGGGAGGAGGGGGAATTTACCCCCGAGATCCAGGGAGCTCCCCCTTACGGGAGACAAATTCCCCCGGTTTTTCCGCTTCGCTAAACAAGCAGAACCGGAAACTGGTTCCGTTTCCGCTTCGCTAATAGAAGCAGAGCGGATCTTTCCCCAATGGAACTTTCGTCGAATCCACTACTGGATCAAAGTGATGGCTGAGAGAACACAAGAACAATACCAATCTTAATTTCTCTTATCGCCGTAATTGACAAATTCAGGGCCCGAACCACTATTCAAATTGGAGATTCTCGGGTTTGGCTCTCATAACGCAGGGGCCAAGCTATAATTTCGGGGGGGGGGGGGGGGGGACTTTAAATCTGAATGACAGAAATGTTTGATTTTGTCTAAATATTGCCCTTCATATTTCCGGTCGCAATATTTTAGGTTTCAACATGCCGTTGATGCCGGACGAACAGAGTCTGATACTCAGTAACGAACAGCTGATTGGGATCTTCAGCGGGACTATCACAAAATGGAGTGATGAAAGTTTTCGCGTGAATAATCCTGGATGGTACAGCGCAGCCAATCTTGCGACGACGCGACCTGCTATCAGAGTGGTCATTCAAGATAAGCTTGGTGCTTCTAGTCAAGCGCTTTTTCTGTATTTAAACCAGCTGCGAAATGACCAAACATTCAGAATCGACACTGAAGATAGCTACCAGGCCTACTTGCAGTGGCCATTGTTAGGAACGCTCTTCATTTTCGGAAAAAACCCGCTAGAAATCGTCGGGGCAATGTTGAGCACGGAAAACAGTATTTGTCTTGACGTTTTCGCCCGAATGACTGCCAGGGACATCAAAATGGCAACGTTATCCAATAGAAAAGGAAAACTTATTTCTCCGAACAAGCTCATTGTAGGTGAAACTGATGGACTGAAGTTAAGTACTCTCGAACCTCTGCTAAGTTGGTCAGCCCGTTTCAATGTGAAGAGAAACTTAGCAGAGGCTGGAAACTTATGCGATCTCAGTTAAAAATGGCGCTTCCCTTGGAGTAAGGAACCCAGAAACTCCTCACTATACAGAAACCTTAGAAAAGGGGATAGAGCAGATTTATTGGATAAAATCCGGAGAAAAAAAAATTTAAAGACTCGAGAAGAAAGGGAGACAGAGGCGTCTCAAAGCTCTGTTTGGGGATGATTGTCACCTTCTTAAGCGTATGGGTTGAAACGCATGGAAACTTAAGCTTGAAACCCCCAGACAACGTAACTTAGCAGAGGTTCCCCCTAATGTTATAGTCTACGGGAACCGTGGTTCGTTCAAAAAGCGGAACCTTAGAAACTGCACGTTTTGTACCAAACTTGTGGACTGGTGAACTGATCCTGTATACATAAACCACGCATCCATGGAAGCCACAGTGGCCAACAAGATCCACTGCGACACCGATGCCAACACAGTCCACCCAGTCCACACAGTCCACAGCGGTCCACACAGTCCACCCAGTCCACAACGGTCCACACAGTCCACAGCAGTCCACCCAGTCCACAACGGTCCACACAGTCCACTCAGTCCACACAGTCCACAGCAGTCCACCCAGTCCACAACGGTCCACACAGTCCACCCAGTCCACAGTGGTCCACCCAGTCCACAACGGTCCACACAGTCCACCCAGTCCACACAGTCCACAGCGGTCCACCCAGTCCACAACGGTCCACACAGTCCACCCAGTCCACCCAGTCCACAGTGGTCTACGCAGTCCACAGTGGACTGTGTGGACCGGTGTGGACTGTGTGGACCGCTGTGGACTGGGTGGAATGTGAAGACTTGGTAGACTGGGTGGACCGCTGTGGACTGTGTGGGATCTGTGAACCGTGGGGACTGTGTGTACCACTGTGGACTGGGTGGACTGTGTGGACTGTGTGGACTGTGTGGACTGTGTGGACTGTGTGGATTGGGTGGACTGTGAAGACTTGGTGGACTGCTGTGGACTGTGTGAACTCTGTTGAATCTGTAGACCACTTCAAAGACTCTGACGACCGTGTGGTCTCTATGGATTACGTGGAACACTATCTAGTTAAGCGGACACGATCATCCCAGCAGACAGTGTGGACTGGGTACCAACAGGCGTCCTCCACCAGTCCACAACTCTGGTACAAGACGTGAAGCTTCTGCGGAACCTAGCAGAGGCTAGAAACTTAGGACTGTCAGAACTTAGCAGAGGTTCGAGAGTAATGGGAAGAGTTGAGTTGCTATTGCACAGTCATTCTCCTACTACTGTTCCTGCTCACGAAGAGTCCCTCCTGATAAGTCACAAGATTTTCCAGCCACACAGATTCATTTCGCTAAGTTTCTACTTGCCCAGAGTTTTGACCAAGTGTGGATTGAAGACAGTCAATTGGAAATAATTGTGAGCCAGAATTCCCGTATTACTCTGTGTGTGTCGCATATTCTGAATGACGAAGCGTCTCGATTGGCGCCACAGCGCTTCCTGCTTTATGTTGTCTACTCGAGATCTTTCTCGATTCGATGATACTTAAAATGCTGCGTGGCTCTTGCTTGAGCATTTCCTTTCACCAGCCCGCCCATCCCTTGATTTTTTGTCTTTATCAAACTGAGGGGTGTTCTGTTGTTTGGTCCGCTGCCTCCGAACGCGGAACTCCAGCTGACAGATGTTTCTGATCGGAAAGCGAGTTTTGCAGATGATCCGTTTGTCGGTTTACTTTCAGCTCTCCGCTAAGACGGAGGAAATCCTGCAGTTGTTATACTCGCTGGGGTTAATTTTGTCGGGAGAGTGTTCACGTTTGAAGTTGCTAAAGTCCTGCAAATAAACCCGATCTGCTGGAATTTGGCAAACAGAGTGGTTTCACCTGAGAACTTGACGCAGTTATAATGGTACGGGCAGCCCTCAATTATCTGCCGACTTGCTTCATTCTTACTCTCTCAGATGGGAGAAAAATTCAGTGAGTTGAGCACTTTTCAAGCTCTGGCATCAAAGCTTGTGAAAAAAATGGAAGTTCTTCTCACTCAAAAACGAAAAAATCTGAAATAAAAGGTTTGAGCATAAAATTTGGTTCATGGATTGGGACTCTGGGGCGAGTAGACGCAGCTCTGATTGGCTTACCCAGCCAATCAACCCAAATTTTTTATGACAAAGTTTGGAAATATTTCCAGGTGCCATATTTCTCATACATGTAAATAACATTATGATTCTTTCGTAGGAATCAATGAATAACACGATTACCGCTTTCCATCGGTCAAGTATGGTTGATCCAGCACTCTTCATGACCAGTCTGGAAGCGGAATACCCTCTTACCTATTTATACTACATGGTTATAAAAGTCAAAGACAACAAGGAAGACTGGAGAATAGACTGTGATCAACTTAAAGAGATATTCAGGTTCTACCGATTCATTGTTTTGAATAAAAAGATTCGGGACGAAGCTATTGAGCTCAACAACCCAGTTGTGAGCTTCTCTTCGTACACCTCAATCCGGGCAAAGTTAAGGACCATCAACTGTCCGAGTTCAAACAAGACTGTCTGGATGATGATGATTGAAGATATACAACGAGAGATGAACGAACACGACGCTGGAAATGGCTTTATTATAGCGATAGCATTCCTGGTTCCACTTGGTCTCTTAATTGTCATTGGATCGTGGCGATTGGCCACATTCCTTCGTCTCGCCAACAAAGCTCGAGCTGGTATATATCATATTCAAAGCCGCGACATTGCATTGGTTGCAAAACACTTGACACCTCGCGAACGATATAAAGGAGTCATTGCATCAAGAAGGGTCGTGGATCACGACACACCACGGTCTTATGTCCACACGATGTATTTTGGAAAGTGGAAAACCTTCGAGGTGATGCTGCGGCCATGCAGCCTGAACATCCATCGACTGACGAGATCGACACGCTGGGTACATTGGAATTGAACCTGCTACGATCGGCTTAATTAGCTCTGATATTTCAGGACAGACTTTGGTTGAAATGATCGAAATCTCCAGTCATCCCAGAGTCTCCACCCTGTATGGGATTACCGAAGTTGCTAATGGAAGATATCTGGTATCGAATTTCTGTAAGATGATTCACAGTTATTGCAACATGATGAAAATATTCCCGGAAAAACCGCTCGAAAACGTTTTGCCATATGCTCACCTTTGGCGGGCACACTGTCCACCTTCCGCTAGCAATTGTTGAAGAACCAGTTAAATCCGGAACTTTTCTTCAGAAGGATTTCGAAGCGCATTTGAAACATACCAGTAAAAAGCAGAAGCTTTTACATAAAATCAGAGACTGGCGTCTCTAATATAACGTACGACCCAGAATCCGTTGGCAAAATTCAAGGAAAAAACAGAAGACGTGTAGTTTTATAGTACTAGCACCCTTCAAGGCTCGTAACGTACGTAATGTATCGTATGTGACCTAGCGTATCGTACGTGACGTAGGGTATCGGAGTGAAGTATCGTATCTTGCGTGACCTAACGAATCGTATGGGACGTAGCCTATCGTACGTGAAGTAACGTGTTGGATACGGATGAAGTCGGCCAACCTCGACATCCCAACCTTGCTTGGTACCGTTTTTGCAATGGTGGAGGCGGGGCTCATCCCATGTTGAGTCTATGGAGCCAACCTCAACCTCGACCCATGACCGATAGAGTGAATCAATTATAGGTCTGCCCTCCTTATCCGGCCTATTTCGTCCGCGCCCCCCCCCCCTGGCGGTCCGGACAAAACTAATCATGTTCTGGTTGTTGACGTCTATTATGATCGTGACATCATCGCTTCCAAAACATATGTCCCTTCATCCCGAATTTTAAGACGTCAGTCGGTTGACCCCGAGAATAAAGGAAACGGTTTTTAAAAAGGTTGTTTTTGCGTGAAGGAAAAAGGTAGGGATAGCGTGAAGGTTTTCTAGGCTCACCCCCTTGGGGTGGTGGACAAAAAATCACCTTGTGCCATCTCAATGGAAAGTGATCGTCTCCGCCAAAAAGCCCAATACACTTCGGTCTGTTCACTCAGTCAATCGATAGGGCGCAGAAGTATTGAGCTTTTTGGCAAAGACGTATAAAAGCTAGGATTACATGGTGAAAAAAGTAGTATTAACAGAGAATGCTGTTTTCTGGGCATTCATGCCTTGTGCTTTGAATTGTTGATCTACCCTTGGTCACATTTTATCAGATTATGGTACCGAAGTCATATTATTTTTTATTAATACTGGGTACATCCTTACTTCACAGGTCGTTCGATTGCGTAACATCAAGCCAGTACATTAAACTTCTGTTCGATGAGTTCAACTCTTATGTTATCGTTTAGCAGTTTCTGCATGGTGCGCAGTTTTTATGTATGATTTAGTGTGACATTAGAGTCCAGGGATAGTGTTGGCACCTTGTGTTGAGCGTTGGTAGTTGTTGTATTCTCGTCTTTAAATATTACTTTTCAGGTCCATACGGCGATTTGAGAACAATTATCATCACAAAAGAGTATCACTTCTCCTTAAACATAAAATACTCACTTTCTGGTGATATCGCTGAGGGACTGGAATATCTCCACAGAAAGGGGATTCTTCATGGAAATCTTCGCAGCTGCTCAATTTACATAGAAGCGGACCTAAGTGCAAAAGTTGGTGATTGGTATGAAATGCAGAGAAAAAAAATCACATGCATTAGGCCCAACCACCCATTCTAGGGAATATAACCGACTGCATCGTTTGGACGGGTCATATTTTGCCCAAGAAACCCGTTTGGGTAAAAAGCTCACACTTTTCGAGCAGACAGCATTTTATCCCTGGCTCTACTGGACGGCACCTGAGGTGCTGCAATCTGGAATGATGGGGAGAGCAGTTGAGCCGAACAAGATGCATGATGTCTACAGGTGAGCAGGATTTCCCCTACTTAATTCCTGTCTTCAAAACGGTATATGTAGCTTCGGTATCATATTGGGTGAGATTTTTGGAGAAGAGTCTGCTTTCCAGCGCTATCAAGATGCACCCTTCAATTACACACCCACCGAAATTGTTACCAAAATACTGAGTAGCAATCTTCGTCCACGACTGATTACCAGCAACTACGCCCCTTCCTCCATCCACAATCTGATGGATCACTGCTGGTCAGCGAACATAAGTGAGCGGCCGTCCTTCGGGCATATTCGCAAAATCCTGCAGTACGTCGTATCGAGACGAAAGCCTATATCAGACCTCGTCGTCATCGATAGTCAGATTATGGCTGACAAATTGAAGAAGAAAAGTACCCGATCTGAAAGCGTTAGAAGTCAGATCAAAATATAGTTTTGGTAGGCCACCATATGGAAGAGAGACTCAAGGTGATTACAAACGAACTTCATCGATATAGCCATGCTCTTCTGCCTTTTCCAATATGGCGTAGAGTGTACCTAACCCACGATCGGCCACCACTGGGACGATATGACGATGTCATCATTCTACGATGTACGCTTGTGAACCTAGACGCAATCATGGCAGCAAGTTCACACGATGGAAGAATTGCCACCGATACTCTTAACCTCATTCACCGCGTCTTCGGCACAATGATTCACAAAAACGGCAGAATCTACAGGCTCTTTTGGGAAGGATCAACACTCGTTGCGGTAGGAGGCGCACCTTGTGGTCTTCATCTAGATCCTATTCACACCATTTGCCAGGTTTGAAGATTCGAATTGTAGTGGTGAACGATCACAATATCTCATTTCAGGTAGCTTTGGAATTCTTGATCTGGTCTCAAAATGCTCGCTCTCCGGCGATAGAACCTCTGCAGTTCCGATTTGGTATACACTGCGGCGCTACGGCTGCAGGGTGCGCGGAATATTCGTCATCTCACTTTGTTATTTTTGGTGAGCTCATGAAAACCACACAGGTTATTGAAAGATCATCCCGGCCTTCTCGAATCCTAATCTCGGAAGATTTCTTTGAAAAACTGCAAAAGTGTAAGTCGTTCATTCGAAAATCCTTCTGAATATACAGGATTTACTTGGTCAATAGTGGCAAAGGTATACGTTAAATATCGAGTACTCGAATCTTCTCGTTCAGTTCCTGGCTATAAGAAAAGATCTTTTTGGCTAACGGGCTCGGACTATTGCGAACACCAGTACATGCTCGACGAGATTCTATATGGGAAGGATCTGCTGGAGCAAGACACTCTTGATAATCTTGCATACAACAATGAGTCAGCAATATTGGAGGATCATCTACTTTCTGCGATTTCTGTGAATCCCGGCAAAAGCGGCCAAGTGCATAACCACCCCTTACTCAGAGGCACGGCAGCATTCATTCGAGGGCTGAGGAAAAACAGAATGAACAACATGAAGATTCCGGCTTCACATATTTTGGAGTCACAGATACTTCCACTTAAGACTGACAAGAAAGGTGGAAAAGTCGACAAAAACACACGATTGCTACAGGAAGACAAACGACCTGAAGAGCACATGTTTCATGCTCCGACAGCTGCTGACCTTCAAGTCGGCATTTATCATCATGGTAGGGCCACCGTTTATTTTTGAATAGAGGCGGTGCATGACCTCAGTTATTTACTACCTTCAAGTTGAGTCACAAGCGGCTGACGATGACCCGGTGCCAACTATACACGGGCACGAGATGTTGAGCAAGCTGCTTGCCGAGGAGGGCGATGATGACATGAGCCCGTTAGCTGTGCGGAAGCCGAAGGAGGCTTCTGATCCGGTCAACCAACTTGCTGTCTCTGCGTCGCTTGTCAGCCAACGAACTAGCACCTCATCTGTCAACATAAAACCAAAGGTGGACGACACGATTTATGGAAATTTGTTTGAAGGACTTTTAGGGCTGTCAGCGAGCGAAAGGGAAATAGCGAAACTAGAAAGTGCACCAGCACGACCCCACGCATTCAAGTCAGAGCGTAGAAGCACGAAAAAAGAAGGGAGTGCAATGAATGACCACAATAAGCTTGCCGCAACAAAGTCAACCAGTTATGGTTTGAGTGGTACACGGAACCCGGGTAAGCGCGCATCATGCTCATACTACGGAAACATCAGTTGTTTCTTAGGATAGAATAAGGATGGTTCCCATATATTTGAAACCCGCTTCATTCGGTTCTTCTTTACAGTGATTGAGCCAGGGGAACAACATATTTCATCTTCTCACTCAGCCTCTCGTTCTCATATACAAGAGGTGCACGGTAATATATTTATTACTTTAAATCGTGGACGCTCGCAATACAGCAAAATATTCCACTGCAGACGTTACATCCATTCCAACTAAACGAGCTGAAAATATCACAACGCCACTCCACGTTATATCGCGCCCAAAACCTGAAGTCACGGCTCATGCACCCCTTGGCAAACCGCACAATAATGAGAGGACTGAACAAGGCAAATCTGTTCCACGTAAGTAGAGAAAACAAAAACAAAAACATGTAATGCAAGGAGCCCGTCGGTCAGGCATGCCGTCAAAAACGTGTCAACCAGCAGTTTCAGATAAGCTGCATTTCAGAACAAAGTTCCATACCTAATCTGAAACCAACCGCATCGTTTCATCACCGGCATGCCTACGATGACGCAGATCTGGGGTCGATTGAAGGAGAATCAGAGATTCATCACGATGACAAGAGGGACCTCCTTCATCACAGGTTACGCCACCATAACATCAGTTCCGAAAGTGTTCTCCATTATACACCATATTCATTGGAGGAGGAAGACAAATTGGATACCTTGGAAAACCCAACTCTAGGCACATTACAATACTATCAACCGTCATTCCAAGACGAAAATAAGCCTGATCGATCAGCACCCAAAGTTGATCAAACACTCACAAGAAATGATCTGCTGGAAACTGGCCGGCGCCCACTTGTTATACCAGAAATCTTCATCAAAGATATCGCGTCATCCGACGAAAAAGTGCATGAGAAAAAGAAAAAACGTCAGAAAAAGAAAGAGTCCTAAGATTCTACCTCACACTGAAACTGAACTGGAGATTTCCCGTACGATAGTTGCTGTTATGAAGATGAATGGCCTCGTTTTTGAACGGACACTATAAGAACGTTAGGGAAACAATCGCTGAAACCCGCCTCAAATTTGCTATCTTTCAATTTTGCATTGGCAGGTTGAAGTTCTCTCGTCACAGTTTAAAGAATATCTTTAAACTGATATTTCCATTTTTTCAAGCATTTGGGTAACGGTACTCTCTTCCAGTTTTTACCCTCGGAACCCTTGTTTTCTTTTGATGCGAGGAAGCCCACAGAGCTTTCAGAACCCGTCGGTGTAACAAGGTGACAATCTTTCTTCTTTGTTGACCATACTTTCAAGCATGTCTTTTTTCTTGAGATGGATGTCATGTCTAGTCGGCCTTCTGAATACCAGTCGTCACCTTCTGGTGTTTTGGTACGCTCGTTCACGGCGCTGTGACGTGAAGTCGTCTTATTGGCGTAATACCGCGGCTGTTTCTTTCTTCCTCTTGTAAGCTTTAAAGCTGAGCATTCATAAACCAAGGGTGGGCCAAATCCCTCCACGTAACTATCGGATGCTTCCTCAAATGGATTTTTATCGATATACTGCATAAGATCGTCCACGTTGCCATCGGCTGCCTGAACTGGGCACCCTGGGCTGTATTCCATGTTTTCCACCAGCTGACGTGATTTGAAAACAACTTTTCTCCTCTCGGACTCAAACGTCGCGACAGATGCTGAATGGGGTAATTGTTTCCCTAACATACGCCAATTTTTCAATCGCTTTCTAAAACATTTCCGATTAAGACTAGTCCCATATTCTTCCTCCACGTCGCTATCGAAATTTGAAAACAAGTACGGCGAGCCTGAATTTAAAAGTGTTGTGCACCGCTGTTACTAGCTCTTGCAGTGCGCTATACCATACCTGAGATGAAGGGATGTCCATTGACAACTGCAGCGCTTTCGTTATGTTCATTTTGTTGCTGATCGGAAGATTCTGGGTCATCTGCGTGGAGCAGAGATGGAATCGGAATTTCTGATGATTTGTTATCTCGTGAACTGGACGTGGAGGGAGCAGCACCGATGTCTTGTATGAATCCGTCAACCAATTCCACGGATACTAAATATTGAAGCGTGTTATTTTAAGACGGGGTGTAGGAGTTACAATTAAAAATGGCACAGCAAGGCCGATAATTAAAGTGTACCTTTGCGTGGCTTTTTACAGTTTGAACATATGTTGTTTTTGGCCACCATGGTTCCGGGTTGCACATCTCTGCTATTTGGTTCTGCCGTACTGATTTCCTTCACTCTGATAGCGCTGCATTGCTGTGTGGTAAGTGGGCATGCGACAGATGCTTGGTCAGTGTCGTCTTTCGGCTCTGTTTTGCCATCGTAGCGGTCACGTAGTGTTTTGGTATAACGATGCTGCAGGAATTTCAAGTTCGGTTGCATTGATTGGCTGTTCAATCCGGGAGTCAAGACTGTTTTTTCTCCTGTTTTACTTGCAATTTGTCCAGAAATTTTCAGTCCATTCGTAGCCATCTCCATCTTTTTTTCGGCAATTTTTTGCAGTTTTTTAGTGGACAACAGTTTGGTTCGTGCAAGCTCGTTTTTTTGGAGAAGTTTGCTCATTTCTCTCGTGGCTTCGGTTTTGCACCTCTTAACGAAACGGAAATATTTTCTCCCCGATCGGTCAGATCCATGTCGATTAGACCTCTTTGACCAGGCTTGACTCATGAATCTTCCTTTCGCACCTCGTTTTCCGGATTTATGTTTGCTTTTAGCAATAACTCCATTCCCATCAATTGGCTGACTCGATTGTGCATTCGACTCCATGTCTACTTCTTGACCATTTTCACCAATGACGCATTGTTTACCACCCGATGTTCTGGTTGGGTTACATGAATGCAGTTCTTCCAACGAGCCGAAATTGATTCCAACCAGCTTGAGTTGAGCCAGCCCTTGTGGGTAAACCCTGAAGGGATTTGTGGGGGTATCCTGTTTACTCTGACGTATTTCCGCAAGCCTGTTCCTTCTTCGCCGGCATCGCTTTTGTCTTCTGGAGGTCTGATCGTTCAACACTGCAGCATCTTCAGACACCTCAGTTCTTTGAGTATTCCGGGATGAAGTCACTGTTTGTTTTACTCGACGGTTTCCGCGGGTTGCTTTACGTGCATAACTGATTCTTTCTTTAAATGACAGGATGTGAGAAAATGATTTGCGCATAGCCGGTTTCGCGGCTCTGAAACGCGGAATCACCTCTGCACGACCGGCATTACGTAATAAAGCTGCAGCTTCTTTCTCTAATTTGCGTTCGTGCGCAATCTCTGCCTTTCGGTCCAAGATCTGCTTCCGTCGACGAACAGTTTTATACTCTTTTAAGATGTGTGATGGAATGTCTCTAGCGTACTTTTTCCCGCTCGTATCCAAGCCTAACGGGGTAATTTGATTCCAGATTATTCGAGGAAAACATAATCTCAGAAGACTCACGCGCAGCGTTCAATTCTTTCGCGTAATTAACTAGCTTTCTCGCTGATGAAAATTCAGGTAAATTTGAAAGCGGGCGGGAAATAAGTTTCGGTAGAAAATCGTAGCGATTGGAAAACATCCTGGCGAACATTATGTACGATCTCCAGTCAGGCCGGGATTTCCTGAAAGCGGCCAACTGCATCTGTGTGTTCGGTAAGGGTTTAGGGCTACCAGCCAGCGCATCACGCCATTTGTGGTGAAGCTTGCGTCGTAGTATCTGACGCTTGTGTTTATATTCGGCTGCAAGCTTTACGTATCGTTTTCTGACAATCCATTTCTCGCGACTCCGCAAAGGCTGAAGACTTCCTGGCTCCGGTTGTCCAAAGTAATATTCGAAGGTGGTGTAGGACGGTAGCGATCGCAAGATTTCGTCATGGAGCTGAGTTTTAAACTCGTCGTCTATCAGAGTTTTTGGTAGATAGACACCAAGGCTTTCATCGAGCTAGGACAGGTCTTGTAAATTAGCAGTAAAACTTGCATGGTGACACGAATATAATTTCCAAATTTTGCACAACAGTATACGTACCTCACCTCCACTTGCTGAGGTTTCATGAGTTTTAAAGGTAGATCAGGCAGATGAAACCGCATTGGGATGAACATTCTGGGCATTGGGCCATGGAACAGCTAAAAGAGAAAATTATCATCTGATACATTCCAGTTCGCTTGTGTGTTGATACCGAATCTTGCGGGAAATCATCCAAAGATTGATGTTCTGATTTCGGACAGTCACCTGTTCTTTTTGGTACCCATCCCTCAGACACACCCGCACCAGTCTCAGTTTTGTCATCGCCTGAGGAAAGTGATGTCCATTCCGGGTTCAGGTCAAGAAACGGGTGCTTGAGCAGAGGTTTGTTAACAAATAGCTTATCGAGTTGTTTTGTACCCGTTTCACTCAGTGATTTGGCCGGAATGACTGATTTCTTTTCATTCGACATTTTCAGTCGTACCAAGTTGAATATATCTGAAAATGTGGATTCAGACTCAGAATGGAGCGCTCAATGCACGGCACGAAAGCACAAAAACGTTGCTACGATATGGCGATCACGATCGCGACAGCTGCAACAATCCTGACGCGCACACGGTCAGTTTCAAATGACTCATTTGAGAAGAAGAAAGTGCGATGGTGAGAACTTGGGTTATATTCGCAATCATTCAGTTTAGGTGCGGCGGGGGATAGACGTCAGCAGCGAGTAACCAAAATCTGTCAAATTCGAGACTTTCGCAAATCGGGCACGTGCTTCGGAGAAGCACTCTCTGCTGTACTGTAATCTGATCCTGACAGATGAAAACTAATCGAAAAACAATGAATTGCATTCTGACTGATGAAATTTAAAGCAATAACGAATATTCAGTTAAATGCGACATCATTTTTTGTTTTGACGAATGTCTTTTATTCATCGGATAACCAAAGACAGTCTGGCAATCCCGATTCGTAGATGATGAGATCGAAGACATTGCACCAATGACCCGACCGGAGCACCGTGTGACTTTCACAAAATCACTCGTAACTGTACATCCAGCCACTTTCTCGGTTCACGAAACGAACGATTTGAAGTGACAAGGAAATCAACCAAGAACCTGAGTGGTCAAATTTTTTCTGGTGGAAATGCGTCATTGTAGAACCACACAGATGATGGTCCCTAACTCGAAGTTGAAGATGTTATTCCGATTGTGATCGGCAAGTGCGTAAACAACATTCAAAAACGCGGCGATGCCGGATGGGCCGAATTAATTTCGGCTCGATCAGCCAAAATGTCATGTCGGTCCTATGCAGTGCCACTTAACATTTCGAATAAATCGAGTTTTGTTAACCTGTGACAAGCATTCTCTTCGCACATTGATTAAGCAGTTTCAAACTAACAGTCTTCCACCTTCCACATCTGGCATCCTTCATCAACTTATCATGGATGCATGCCGCTGGAGTCTGCTTGTGTTAGTCTACTCGGGATGTGCTATTATGTTCACATCAGGTAAATTCCTCGCGCTTGTACTTCCGCAAATCTCAAATTTTATTCATTTTCAGCTCAGAACTGGGCAGATCAAATGGCCGTTCCACGGACACCTATGAGAAGAACCGTCAACGCCGATTACAGGTTCCAGAGATTTCCGGACAAAAACAATATTTTGTTCAGCATTGATAACAGCTATTGTGAGTGATACAGCATGTTCTCAGTTGGGGACTCAATAGATAATTTTCAGCTGCCGCCCAAAAACAGCTGATCAGAGACGCTGCGAAGAAGGTTGCACTTGGCTCAGCATACTGCGTGAATTTCGTGGAAACAACAGTCACAGATACACGATTCAAAGTCAACGTCGCACCTACCGGAGCCCAGGGGTAAACCTGACAGTTTCAACTATCTTCCCAGCTGCGATCTGATCATTCAGTATCACGTGTCTTTAGATCAACCTACTGTTCGTCCTGGCCGGGTCAACTAACTCAACTTTTAAGTACAGGAAAACAAGATATGGTGATAATTGGAGGGCAAAACGGATGTCTGGACAGTATGCGAATCGGTGACGTCATGAAATATTTTGCTATACTGGCGGGTCGTCGAAATGAACATCAACGAGGAGATCGTGACAAATATATTACTTTGAATCCGGGAAGCATAACCAATATGGTAAGCAGAACTGTTCTGTCCTACATCAGCGTCACATCTTACGTTCCTATAGAATGCGTATCGGCTTTACATTAACGGTAGCGATGCAGTAAGTACGCTTCTGATTATCGGTCGGAAAAAAAGGATAAATGCTTTTGTTTGCAGATCTGGGGCTTCAATTATGACTACTGTAGTATAACCCATAACCAACCGACCGACTACGCTGTACCCGGTGGTTTTGCTTTCACTCCTGTCAGTGGTCCGAATGCAATCCCTAGAATGGATCAGCTGAGCAACATAGACTGCAAAGTTATCAGTTTCAACTACAATTGTGACATGAGCAAATGTGCACCATGTTAGTAATGACATGACTAAACATTCTTATGTTCCTGAAGATTGCTTGATTCAAAGTTGACTGTGACGCCGCTAGAGAGCGGGCAGCAGGTGGTGTGACCGTGGCTCCGACAACAGCGTCACCAGGAGCGTGTGACATGGCAAGATTCTGTAATAACTCGCCCGACGAATCGTCATATGTCACCGGTCCTTTTCAACTATATCAGACCTTACTCATGTTCTCGGGTACGAGGTTTGCTCTGAAACGGGTCACATCATTTGACATTTATCCAAAATAGGTCAATGTGTGATGGAATACACGTTTGACTTTACCAATGGAAAGTTGAAACCGAATACAACACCACGATTGATAACATCATATTTCCCATCGCCGGGTGGTCCATCATTTAGAGCCCCCGTGACCTTTGCATATATGAAGCTAGCGATTGATGCTAGCTCTTATGATTTGGTCATTGAAAATCAGGTATTCAGCAGAAACCGTAATTATCAAAAACAACTCAACTTGTTTGGCAGGTGAATCCAACGACGCTGGAATGTACTACAAATGGTGCTCTCTCGACCAACGCCGCTACATGTTTGAAGGCGGCCACATCAACAGTTGCAGTGCCGGTGACAATTGGCACCAGTGCCACCTCTCAGCTGTTCACCGGGGACAATACCGTGCACCACTACGTTGTCGATTGTATGGTCTTTTTTACACCAATGTGATACTGAGAAAATCAGTTTTCTTTGCAGCTACCCAGACGAGTATCAAGCTGATGAATGAAGATTTCACGCAGATTTTGCAGTCGACTGGATCGATCCTTACTGGTCAAACCAAAATTGCGAAAATTACGGCTATTCAAATTCTACAGGATGAAATGGGCAACAACCCTGTCCGGCTCGCTGTTTTCGGTACCGGCACCGACAACGTGACCCCCTACGTTGGTTTTGTCAGTGACTTCTCCCTTGACGCATCTCCAGATATTTCCCTGAACACTCATACGGTAAGATTTGGTAATTACCATCAAAAAGACATGTGCTCGGACTGGTATGTTTGCAGTGGGACGAGGAGCCTGTTCAGTTGAATACAATCCTGAATGGTTGTTAGTTATTAAACTTATGCTTAACCGATTTGAAGCTATTTCGCTGAGCTTTTGTCGTTTTGAAAAAGGCACTTACAAACTGTGAAACTGCTCGGAGAAACCTCAATATGCTTCCCGCACGTCGCACCGTGCATAACTTTCTTGGAGATATTTGAAGGTAACCGAATTTTTTCATGGGGTTCACAGTGGGAGCAAAACACGAGATTCCCTCATCAAATTACTTAACTTTGATTCCCTCACCAATTCTGAACCAATCAAGCAGTGATCGCTTCCAGAACTTTGCTACTCCTTCCAACATCAACCCTTGCTGCAACGACAAGCTTGGTTTCATTTTCCAACCCAGTCAAACCCATCCCTTGAACAATTCAGCCTGTATGATACGAACGAATGTACTGGAATGTCATATGAAATGAAGTTCAGAGAAAATTCACAAATCTCGATCATCACTCGATCATCACTCGATCATCACTCGATCATCACTCGATCATCACAGAACAGAGACTTGGTTGATTGGTGGCTTGATTGGTGAGGACTGTGCATGTACAGCGCTGTTGTCATGTACGTACATTGGCGAAAAATGTGCGCTTTGCTTGTATCCGTTCAAGAATGATCGGTTCAAAGACCGTCAGCTCGTATCTCGTAAGAGTTTCTCCAATCTCTGTATCTGCGAAGGTATTTATTAGACAGCACACCACTACATCAAATTGAGGGGTTACCTCGACTGCGCTCATCACCCTAGGTCTTGGAATACTTGCAGGTCTAAAGTCAATATCCATAAATGTTTGCAGACGCAGAGCATCAACGGCGCTATCTTGCGCAGCGATTAAAACTTTTGTTTGTATCTCCTGTAGCCAAAATAACAGTTGGATTCAAAGTCTACAACATGCCAATTGTTTTGGTCCTAGATCAACGTTTCGGGTGAAGCTTCCTGGAGTTAGTAACGTCACCTTTATCCTCTTTTCACGAATGCGACTGTGAATCAGGCGATATTTTGTTTGCAATAATCTGCAACAGATTCAAGAAAAATCATGTTCACACAAAACCAAATTGAAAAACGTTTTTTCAAGAATGAAACCTCTTACGACGTATTGTTGACTCGTAAAACTCTGCGAATGACATTTTCTCGCTTCTGCTTGCCCAGCTTTTCTTTTTGGTTAAATTCTTCAACCCTTGCCATGCATTTTTGTTGATAGCGACTTATTCTTTCTGGTATTTCTTTGAACTGAAACAAGTGATTTTTCATGATCACTGCCATAATTGCATCATTCATAAGCTCGACCGCACGCAGAGTTTCCTTGCTGCTTCGATGCGCAGAATGGTTTTTCCCGTGGTTCGGCGCAGATCTTCTTCCATATCCTTAAAGGTGATCTCATGAATCGGTAGATCGCCATTGTCCACAGTCTGCGGTTTCTTCCCCATCATAGACAACTGACTTCAAGAATTTTGGTCACAGTGTTGACCGTTTCCAAGATACGATTGCCATCCCGTGCGTGATGGGCCTCCAAAGTACTGTTCTAGTCCAAAGGTACTGCTGTCCAACAACACCCAATGGCGGCCCGATAGGTTGACATTGAACACAGTTGTTGTTTCAGTCAATGTGACAATCTGAATTGTGGGGAACCGCAGCTGGATCATCGGTTTACCGATCAGTACGGTAAATAACATGTGAGGTTAGGGGCATATTGATGCCGCACAAAAGAAGGGAGACGAGGAGCGTGAGCCCCCTACCCAGGCACCAGTGTTTTCATCCCCGTGTTACACCTTCTGAATGCCATCCATGACTGCTGAACAGACAAACAAATTCAATGTAAAAATACTTCATTAAAAGTTGATTTGATTTTTGTCCCCCCCCCCCCGCCAATATTTTCACCTGCAACAAAACCCTCATATTTTCCTAACCCACTAGTCGCGAATTTTAAAACCTCTGAAATATCTTTTTACTGTGTTTCTCGGGTCAACGGACCGAGGTTCTGAAAGTGCAATGTGTGATTTTTAACGAGGAATATTTCGATTTGACAGTTTGCAAGGGATTGGATGGTCGGAATATTCAATGTCCAATAACGATTGTTTGAGAATTTAACAAATCCTGGAATAAAAACAATCGATGCACGATTTGAATCTAGTGAATATGTTCCTGCGAAAACAATCAGACAATCACATCTGCGAGTTTGTTACGTCACTAGCACCACTTTTTTGGCTGCAGTACCTTTGAACCCATGCCATAGAAGTATCGTGCGTTTTAAAGGTACGATGAACTATGACGGTCCCCGGCCACCCTAATGTATGGAAAATGATCTCTATTGCCGGCATCTGGGGGTCTGCAAGTAAGCTACCTCCACTGTAGAGGGGGTACTCGGTCACTGCCCCCAGTTCAGTCTCGGAGCACAACAAAATATTCCTTCACTTTCTCTTCCTTCTTTCCTTTCCATTTCCTTTCGCTTTCTTTCCCACTTGTTCTTTCATGCTGTGAATAATCTGGAAGAATGTGCTATTCAAAATATCCTCAGCAGGAGAATGTCACAACGCGAGGCAGCAAAGACGTTCGGAATTCCAAGATCAACTTTGCAGGATCGCCTGCGTGGATGTGAAAAAGGAAAACCTGCACCCAAGCGACATTTCACTCTTCAGGAAAAAATCAGTTTGGAGAAAATCTTGCTAGAGATGGCGAGAAATGGAATTCCACTGAATAAACGCCTGCTTCGAGAACGTTTGATCATCGCTGGGGACAAAAAAGGTAGGTTTTACTTAATTTGTATTTAATCTCAAACAGTCCGTCAAAATCAAATTTTGTTTCCATTCTGTGAATGTACGATACTCTTGCCTACTTCTTCTCTCGTCACTCATACGATTTGGATATTTTTCAGGGCTCTCTCCGTCAAACAACCGCAGAAGATTGAAATCGCCAAGCATCAGGAGCATCTACTTCAAATTCGAAATCTGATGCGCCACATGGGACTTGCTGATGATCAAATTCAAGGTCTACCTCAAATCTATTTTAGAATCGGCGAACGGAATCTCGAACAAATCAGTATTTTGTAAATCTCTGGCTAAAATGATCTTGAAGAAGAAATTAAACCGTCCAAAAAAACTCCCAAAAGACCGAAGATTATCCCTTGAAACCGGTGCCTTCTTGCTAGGCCCTGAATACCAAGCGGCGATGGACGACAAAAAGCGGAATTTTAAAAACCTGAAGAAGAAAAAGAGCGCCACCGCAAGCGATGAACAGCCCGTCAAGAAACGCCACGGTCGCCCAAAGAAAGTCATTCTGTTGTATTCGGAATGCCGATACAACCAACTTCCGGTTAGTCAGCATTTAAATATTCTTATTCTAGATTCACAGCATCAGCTTCGGGACATGGACGGATATCGTTTTGGATTACGGACATCAACTTGGATTATGGACCGGATGTGGATTACATTTATGGAAGGAAC
>JAQIWT010000436.1:0-20394 GCA_034696485.1 Isohypsibius dastychi
AAAGGAACAGCCGGAAATTGGGCTTCTATTACGGACTGGGCTTCTATTACGGGGGGGGGGGGCTACTAATTCGGGCATTACGGTATGCAAAGTAATGGATATTATTTTGGAAATTGATTATTAATCTTGCTCATCGCCTCATCCACGGAGCGGAATTCACGGCGTATCGGCAGACGAATTTGAAATTGAACCATTTGTTTGTCGGAATTCATTCTCTTTTGTCACCATAAATGGGGGATTATTTTGGAGTAAAAACAAACCTTGGAAAAAAGCCAAACCTTCACAACAATCCCAGCATTTGCATTTTCCGACTCGGTTTGATTCTGTTCTTGATTCTACCGCCAGATATTTGCACATTGAAAACCTGAATGAACTTTCCTTTGGTCCTTCTTCATTTGCAAACGAAGGTTCGAAAAGATCTTCTTCGATTCATTCTGATTTTTATAACAATAATTTTCACGATCGTTTGTTAGCCTTGACGGACGAGATTACCTCTTTCAGTTTTATTAGGAAGGTTTTATCTGAGTTCTTCCTATTTTGCATTTTTGTTTTGCGAATCTCATATGCGACACCTGTTGCCTCGATTTGAACTGTTGTTTATCAGCCTGGTAATCAGGAAAATATTTTGGCTACTCTGATCCGCCAGCAACAGCAATGTTACGAGCAATTCTTTGGCATTTTTACCACCTTGACGCAGGATCTGAAAGTTGCTCTCATTGATAAGGATGATCATCAATATCGTGCTGTTCTGCGCTCAATTCTTGATGTCAAGAAATCACAGCAGGGATTACGATTGGAATTCGAGAAGCTAAGAGAGGGAAGCCACCGTGAACTGAATTCCGCCTTCGTAGAACTTTTCCAGACCGTATCAGAGGAGAGAAAGGCGATCACCAAACGCTTTTTCGCCACAGCGAACAGCAGCTTGGAGAGCATTCATTACGCTAGTGCAGCCTCAATTACTCGTGTAGTTGAAGGGATCAACACACGCATTGATCAGCTTCAACCGTCATCGTCTACTCAGCCATCGTCTTTTACGTCAGCATTGAAGATTAACACGTACTGCCCCCTGAACCAACTGACCGAAGCAGATTTGGATGTAGTACCGGATCAATACCTTGGACCCGCAGCCCAGCCATCCGGATACAACATAGTTTAGATTATTCAACAGGCAAGTGGCTAGTTAAGGGTCGGCCAAAATTCAGTTTTGTATTATTGCTGTACATTTGCTAAACTTTTTTAATTGCCATGTTCCAGTTTCAATTTGAACTGGAAAATAAAGAAGAGAAATAGACTAAGATAAAAAAATCATTTCTCAAAATTGCTCCATTTTCTTGGCGTGGTAATTTTTGAATTTTAAAGTACCTCAGTTGTACAAAAATTTTTTTTCGTTTTTTTAACGCGTATATTTTTATCATTTTTTTGAAAATCAAAATAATAATTTTTGAAATGATAATTTCGATTTCCGTTGTGGCGGTGAATTGTAGGAAACTTGTAATTATAATAGTGAAAGTTTATCGCCAGCTAAGGCGACCCGCCAGGTATCTTATTTTATTGTGAGGAGTTAAATCAATGAGCCGAGCATTTAACATCCTTACAAAGGCATCGTTACAGTAGAGGATAAAGAAAAGTAAGATTGCTTGCAGGACTGCCGTCTTTCCAGAGTGCTCTCTATCCAAGTGCGTTCTTGTCCTGTCGTGAATTTGTTTATATCTCATTCCCTGTGTATTTTTAACGCGGTCAGTGAGGCTGACACATCTCGTTTTGTTTGTGGCGATTATTCGCTCTGACCCACATTGCTTTGCTTTTTCTTCGATTGACACTTGTTTAATTGGGCTGTCAAACTGAATGGAAGATTCAGTTTAAAGTTTCCGTGTTGATGAATGAACGACGTGTTGTTAGGAGGGTAATATCTTGTGTTAGCGTCGGGTGTCTTCCGTGAAGTGCAAAGAAGGGATCTACCTCAGGGACGTTGTGAACCGATGTAATAAGTGCGAAGACGGCCACCAGCAGTTTACGGTCCAACATTTCATGTTCCACATCGATGTATTTCGCCATTGTTCTTCGTAAATTTCAGCAGCCGCTACGCTACTCTCACTCTGAGCATTTGTTGGGGCAGGGGCGGGGGATACGCCGTCTTGCGATGTATATTTATCTCCACTTACTTAAGCATTTCTGTCATAAGGTGAGACATAAAGTTCTTGCCTCTGTCACTATGAATTGCCGAGGGAATGAGTGTCTCATAAAAACCTGATGGACCAGAACGTTTGCAATGGAAGAACCTTGCTGATTCTTGAGAGCGGCTGCTTCAATCGATCTGGTGAGTGTATCACACAGGATCACCACGTATTTGATGCCATCGAGGAGTTCCACCATCGGTCTGAAAATGTCCAATGTAAAATTCGACATTGGTGTGTCAGCCGGATAGATAGGATGTAATATTCCAACTGCTCAATTTGCCGCCGGATTCTTACCTTGGCATTCCGGGCATGATCACACATTTTTTCCACGTAGTTGACCAGGTCGCGAAAGAAATAACGCGTTTTGATTCTGCCCAGCGTTCTACGAAAACCCGAATGTCCACTATAGGGAATCGCGTGGTTGTTGAAGAAGATTTCCGACCTCATTGCTTCCGGCACGACCAAGAGATCCCGCCAGGAATTCTCCACGTTTATTTTCCGATATAGGATTGATTTTTCTAATGTAAAGTTTCTGGACCCCTTGACTTGTTTGGTTGTGAGTTGGGGATTTTTACTTTCAATGATATCGATTGTCTCTCTGATCCAACTATCCTCTTCTCGCATGTTGACCTTTCGGAATTCCGTGTTGAACATTGGCCATACATAAGGTCATTCTTCACATCTTCTAACTGTAGCATGTTAAAGTCTAATGGGACCTCATCTTCAGGAGGTGCCTTTTCTACTGGGTATCGCGAGAGGCAGTCGGCCATCTAGTGGGCCCTGCCACTGATATGTAAGTTTTCCAAACGGAATTCTGATACGCGTGGCGACCGATGCAGTAGTCTGGCATTGTTGTCTTTGAATTGCATGAGCCAACATCACGAGCAGTTGTCGGTCTAAATTTTTACTGGTCCACCGATGAGATAAGGTCAATACTTTTCCACCGCGCAAATAATCGCCAAACATTTTCGTTCGACGCAGGGATATCTGGTTTTTAGGTGGTTGAATTATCGGCTAATGTATGCAATTGGTCGTGGTCCTTCGGGATGTGTCTAGAATATCACTCCGCTGCACCCATACAGCGAGGCATGGGGGTAGATGGACACAGATAACGTTGGGTCGTAATGTGCTGGGATTTGTGCGGGAATTAACTTCGTTTTCAACCTCTGCCATGCAAGGTTTGCTTCAGGTGACCAGGATCAGAGGGCGTGCGATCCCACCACAGTCCTGGATGAAACGTCAAAAGAATCCTGCGAGACCGGGAAAACCTCTGACCACTTCAACCGTGGCTGGTTGCGAGAAGTTCCGTATTGCCATAGTATTGTAGCTTGGTTCGACTTCTTCGCGCGAGATTGCGTGGCCGAAAAGTTCGAGTTCTTGGAGCATAAAGTGACATTTTGCCGGCCTGATGGTGAAATTGGCCATCTTAAGTCGTCGTAAGACTCCACGATGGTTTATGACGTGGTCGTCAAGGGTCCCTTTAGTTACGACAATATCCCCAATATATACCATGACGCATTGATACATGAGATCCGAGTACAAATTGTTCATTCTTCTCTGAAAATCAGCTGGTGCTGCGCCTGAATCAAATGGTAGCCTCTCGAATTGGAAACTCTTCATAATTTTTGCAATCATTGTTCTTCCTTTTGGATTTGGTGCAACCGGTAGCTGGAGATACACTGATTTTAGATCCAGTGAGCTGTGAAAATCTGCTCTTCCGAGCGCATCCAGCGGGTCATCGATGCGGATTATTGGGTACGCGTCGTGTTTGCAAATTGCATTCAAGACTCTGTCATCTGTATTTAACCTCTGCTTGCCAGCTTTCTTCGCTACCAAGTGCACCGGAGATGACCATGGGCTTTCTAATTGTGTAATCTCACCGTCTTGGAGCTACTTCTCAAGCTGTTCCTTCATAATTCAGCGTTCCGGGCCAGTGACCGTGCCTGGGGCATGTTCGATTGGCCTTTGTCCCTGTGTATCAATCTCGTTAAGTTGGGCGGTAGCTTCCGTTAAAGAGATCGAACTTGTTAAGAATAGTCCATAGTATTTTTTTAGGACTTCTTAGATTTTTCCTATTTAAGCAGTTTTCATCTTCTCATCCAGTTGGTGTGGTCTTTGGTGCTGTCATGGTCGAATCCCTTACCAGAGAGTTGGCTTCTTATGGCGCCTTGTAAATAGCCTGGCAGGTTTTCATACATAAGCTCATAAAATTTAAATTTGAAAGATCGCTGATTGCCTTTTCGACCGATCTAATTGTGACATTCAGAAATGAAATACTCATGATATTATTGCGAGACGTACAATTTTTGTGGGATATAACGCAGATCCATCTGCCTGGACGACAAACAAATCACATTGATGAAATATTAGGTCTGTGGATGTTGCAATGTCAAAAGTGATGTCATTAGCGTCATCGAATGTTGCGGCAATCGGTCCGACGAGAGCGTTGAAAGTCGCTTCACGCTTTTCCATCGTTGGTGGAATGTAGAATAGCTGACTGTCAGTCAGAATAGAAGGCTCAGAGCCTTCAGTGATCAACGTCATTATGTTTCACTGATTTTAGAACCTATCCAACGCGGTTTCTTCAATCGTTTTTTCTTACAGTTCTCAGTTTGTTTTAGTTTGAGTTTCTCGGTGACTGTCGTTACTGCTGAATCAAACTCAGTCTCTGATGCTATTGATGCAGCGTTAATGACGTGTGATTGTGCCATGGGGATTGGGTTTTTGATGTGCGGAGCAGGTTTGCTGAATAGCCCTTTCGCAAAATCCATGATAGGACCCCAAAAGCTACGACTCAACATTGGACCGCCTCTGTAGCGGTAAATCGCATATCCAGTCTGCTGAAACGCTGCCGCGTACATGTTTCCGTTCTCATCGAACGGTACGATTATTTGTTTCCGGGTCTGGAGATTATTTTAATCGAAGACAACCCTTTTAAAAATTTTATCTCTTCACTGCGATTGTTACTTGGCTAAATCGACTTTGGGAAACTGGGACGTAGTGTGAGTTCTCAAACCTTAGAACAGTTGTTTTTTTCTCCGAGTTAAACAATAATTGTTCGGATACAGGGTACCATCGAGTCTCCCATAGAACTGTATTCACAAGATCATGGTAGATGTAGATAAAACTCAAAGGATCTCCACCGACAAACACTTCAATATACTGGACGGTTCGCCGAAAGGATGATCTGCGCCATAAGCCTGGTTAACTTTAAATTCTTAAAACTTTGCCAGAACTCCATTTTTTTTAGAAAAACAAAGCACCACAACCCTTTCCGACACTCAGCAGAATTTTTTTTTTAAAGCTATAGTAGGAACTGATTTACCAGTCTTTGCTTATGTCAGGCTCTTATCCTGATTTAACGATGTTTAATATGGTGGATGTATCGAGAACAACATCGCTACCGTGGAGCTATTTTGTATACCTTCATTCGCCTCGTTGAAGCGATTGTTCGAAAACCGGTGGCCATAATGTTGGCGGTATAACATAGCGGAAAACCGACCCCATGATCAGTATCCAGATTGACTTCTCTTGCAAGAACTGTGGTGAATTTGCCAATGCGATTATCAGGGTGGAATAACTGTGACGAGTCGCATGCCAGATTCATGTAGAATCTCCTTCTGATTCGTCAGCAAACTACCACGAGTCAAATGCTTTCGGATAAGTGGCCCAATTTACAAGACACTTACATCGCTTTTGACCTTTCTCGTCTATAAAGTGCTCCCAATTTTGTGTTTCTCGCCTTCCTTGATGGTCGTTATTGAAACCATCTGTTGACTTCCTCAATGGCTAGATTCACAAATTGATACAAGTGATGCACACCGGCTGCTTGATCTCGACAATAATTGTAAGTGTAATTCGACCGGTGTCCTTTTTCGAAAGGTAGTTCCACCTGATCACCTACTGCGAATTCAAGCTTTCTGTCAGGCACTTCGTCATGCGGTGATTCATCGAGAATCTTTCGTGCTTCTTTAATGTAAACATTTGATGGCACAAACCCAGAACTCGGATGTTTTGAGTCATCGTAGCCCAACACAACATCTGGTAGAACGTCAACATGACGGTAATTGTTTTCATCGGTCATATACGTCTAAAGACGTTCTTCGATGGTTCTGTTGATTTCTCATTCGTAACTACTTCCCCTTTGTTGTTCGGATTTCATTGCTACACTCCTAGTTCTTCCAGAAACAATTTGACAACTTTGCAATAAACTCTGTTTCGTTATCACTGAATACTTTCATTGGGATTCCACTTTCCTTGAAAATAATGACCAAGGCGTTAATAACGGCATGCGATTTTTTGGATCCGATTGGATTGCGCAAAGCAATCCAATTAGCAAGCAGTTGACAGCAGTGCGTACGAAAGTGTTGCCGCCTTTTTTATCTCCGGATTGCTGCATGTCAGTAGGATTCATCTGATAGACATCGTTAATATCAGAAGCCGTTTCGTTTTGAAAACTTTCTAAGAGCTGGCTTGTTTTGCGTGTAAGCGTATGGGGTCTGAAAAAAGGCTTCAACCTTCTGTCTCTTCGAACTTATTTTCTTCTTCTCTGCATCCCGGAATAATTGGTCGATGCCACGAAAACTGCCCGGTTTTGCAGGCGACAGATCAATTCTCTCAGAATCTTGTGTGTCGTCTCCTTTATTGCAACAAAAACTGATACAAGTTACGTGAAAATGGTCAATCAAACGAAATTATCTAGCAATGCCAGAAACTGAAATGCAGTTTTCGTGACAAATTCACTTAGAAAAATGAAGTGTTTTTCATGGGATTTCAAGGCGCGGCATTTTTCATCCAGATGATGGCTTGCAAGAGCTTTGGCGGAAGTAAAGTGTTTGTCGCAGTTGTGTTGTTTTTCTTACATTCTCTGTAATTCACATTTGAATTCCTCATGGATAACTAAGAATCTTTCAGGCTTGACAAAGTTGTTTTGGTTTTCTGGTTCTCGCATATTGGGTGTGGTTTCCCGATTTTTTGGGCACGACTTCAGCAGGGCTCTACAACGGACTGGTTCGATGAATTTTTTTCGTGTCTTGTATTGGATAAAAACATAGAAATAAGAAAAATGAAATCTTTAATTCCAAAATGATCATGAATGATCAATAATAAAAAGAAAAAATCGAACTGGGTTACGGTGAACTTTCACAATAGCCACGTCTTATTTGGGGATGGGAAAGGTCACAAATCAAGACAACCACGTAGATTAAGCAAAAAAATCACAAAAAGAATGGCTGCAGAAGCAACAAAAATGTTTGAATTCCGTGAAAATGCAAGTGACACTCAAAGTGAGAGAGGCGAGCGAATCAGAGGGTAAGTTACTTTGGCAAAGTCGCCAAGAACAAGGAGTTGAACAGGAAACTAAAACGCCCCATTTTGCTGATCCTGTCTAATGGATGATGAGGTGAAGTGATGTTGAATGATTGAATTCCATGTTGAATGATCATGATAAACAACTTTGTAGTGAGATACTGAAGGATAAGCAGATGATGTCGTTCAAAATTAACAAATGTTCTTCCGCGAATTACAACCGATACTGACGTCGAGTGAATTCCAAACAGTCATAAGTCGACATCTCATTCTACATACATGAATTCGCGTCTAAATGAAATAAAAACAGAATACGATCAGTCATGTTTAATCAAGGGAACTGTGCCCGAAATTCAAAAGTTGAATTATATAATTCAGGAAAAATAAGAATACTTGTCAACCACCATTTTCGTCGCAAACTGAATCGCTGTTTCGGGATATGGTGGGCGTTCTCACTCTATAAGCCGATTGTTTCTTCTTAACTGATTACGTCGGCTTCCGTAAAATCCAAGAGCTGACGGAGCTGACCAATGTTGCGTCAGCGTAACTGATAAGTGCGGTTAGTGCAATAAGCCAGCGCGAACTTTGGCCTTGCTGGGCTTTAACATTAATGTGCTTGATGTGTTAACCAGCTTTGCTTGCCCAAATAACTAGCCGACTTGCTCGCTGGATCGTGACTCTAGGCGATCAAGTTTCACGCATTGGAACTTTTCTCATTTTTGAACCAAGACACATGATATGTCTCACTCTCGTTTTACCAACTTACGTGTTTGTCTATTCCGCTGTTCATGGACCCGATGAATCGTGCTGATCCGAACTGTGGTTTGTGATCGCGGGTGATATCTATCTACAGAATATATTGAAATCGTTCATGCCTATTTACTGAGCTCAGCAATATTCTATTATCTTTCGTTAACTGGCATTTTTTCATGCCGTACCATCAACCGAACTGTTTTCGCCGTTGTTGCTCGACTTAACGCGTTACCCAAATTCTTTTTTCGAAATGGTCACTAATCTCCACAACACATGATCTCGATCTGATTTATAATTATCATTTGACAGCCGCCTGCAATAATGACGTCACAAAGTTCATGTTGATTTATTCTTCATCTCACTTCATGAAGAATTTGTTCAAGTCGGAAGATATCAAACGGCACTGATGGTTCTCAGTTCCTTTCAAATTACCACGGATTCTGAAATGGAGCATGAGTGTACAATTTCTTGGTTTCCAATGATTTATCTATCACCAATACCATACAATAATCTGCTCGTCTCTTAAGACGGACAATTCTGTTAATCCAATTCACGCTTCAGTAAATTTCTCCCAATTTTTACTTTCGCTCTCCTCTGAATCCGATCCCACTTTTCTCTTTGTCATGAAATCTTTCGATCGAAAGCTTACTCCTTCGGAATCATGCCCCTTCTAGAATTCGTCCATTTCAAGAGTTGTCAACGAGATTAAACCTTCTTGATAATCGGAGCCATGGAAATAATGACGTAGTTTTTCTTTTACCGATCGAAAAACATTGTTTTCGTCGTCCCATACTCGTGAAAAACATAATAATTGTAAAATATCGAATTGAGATCATTTTCAAAATTTCAGAGCTCAAGCAGAACGACCAGATGGATGTTTCAGAGGAGATTGTGTATGAGATGGCTTGCTTGCGGTGGCGATTTCGGCTTATTAGATCTCAATATCATTGCGCAAAACCTGTGAAAAAATTAAATGACAGACATAAAAATCAAAGTCATGCATGAGTTCAAACTCCTGCATTCTGATCAAATCACCGCAGTAATAACTGAACATGAGACGCAAAGAAGCACCCCTTGCGCGTTTACGAAGTGCAACCTTCATAACCAAACCATTCTTCAAAAATTCGTATTTCAACCCTGATTTGAAAAGAGTGTTGGACGCAGGCTCGATGTCATCTGGTCGGACGGGTTCCGGATCAGCAAAAACCCGATTTGTCTGATACATCCACTACACTCTCCCAAGACCGCAAAACATATTTTTGAATAAATGACGTCCGCAGTTTTGAAAACCTTGTTTTACGCACTCGTTTTCAACATCAACTCCAAAGGCAAACGAAAATCCGCCTCGCCAGGTGCGAGCAACAACCACTTTTTGTCTGCAGACTGTACGTTGGCGCTGATATGGATCCCCGTAACTGAGATGTGGACTTAATTTGGCGATGATTCTTCAACAACAGCCGAAATTAGCAAAGACAATATTTGAACAGTATTTTTCATTGCGGTTGAATTAATAAGCGAGGACCATTACTTCGACAATCAACCGCTTCAGTGATGACAACTTGCTTCACATAAGATCCGGACTGCGGAATCAGAATCGAATTAAAAGTGGGGACGAATCTATGAAATGGGTGGAGATTACCGATTGACTCAAGAAATTTGAGTGGATTGGACATGGCAGTGCAAAATTCGGATTTTCTTTCCAGGGGAAATTGCAGGTCAGAACAATCGCCCAATAAATAAATACAATTCATTTATCCCGTCAGAAATATAATATGCCACAACATGAGATAGTCACGATGTAGTATACTATACTATGTAATGATGTTTTTTCATAACGGAAGAATAAAAGCTTGCCTTCTTTGCAAATCCAATATCATCAAATATGAAATCATTATGCCCCTTGATTTCCTTCTCAGTAGATTTGAAATCGCGGAGGAGAAGTGATTGAAATCCTTGTGTGTTGATTGTCTTAAAAATAAAAAGTTGTGCTATTTAATGAGCAATTCAATCAAGAATTAACAGTCAAAAAGAAACCACCAAAGAGTAAGTTGGTCAACTCAATGCATTGAAGCACTTTGACTGCGACCAACACCTAAACTTCTACTGAAAGGATTGGAACAAATAAAATCACATTGGAATATATCAAAGAGTCGGATAATCGTGAATGAATTCACGAAAAAATCCTCACTTTTCCACGCGGTGGCGGATCGAAGAAATCCATGTTCTAGTTCTTGGAGCGAATGTTACATACCAGCCAAGTATACTCATAACATGCCAAATGATAACTAACTATGAACAAGATCGATTGTACAGCTTTCAGGATGCAATGAGCTTTTTAACCAGGTGAAAAAGCATCATTGCAATCCTTAATTTACGCCAACGGATGAGTTCGAACGTTTTTAGAATCCCAAAGGATATGGGCAACTAATTAGACCCCTCCGAAAAAATTCAAACGTTTACCGGTGAATTCTCTCTATGTCGACCATATGTGGATGATGGATCCCATCGATTTCCAGAATTATTTAAGCTTGAATTACAGTAACAAATTGGTGCTGACTGGAATTGATTGTTTCTCAAGATTTGGGTTTGCTGTAGCGCTTAAATCGAAGCATGCCAGGGAGGTGATCGAAAGTATAAAGAAGATTTTCGGGAACAGCCAACGTCAGCCAAATGACATGTGTACTGATGAATTCTTCTCGGAAATCAGTTTGAATTCTACAAAGAGCACGTCATTTGGCACTGCAGAACATCTTCCGTAACGAAAGCTTCATTATGCGAGAGATTTAACAGAACGATCAAAAATCATATATTCAAAATATGATGCACAAAAATCATCTTCTCCATACAGAGGGATATTTTGTAAGCACCAAGCCCTATAAACAAACCAAGAATAATGCGCAAAGCGTATGGAGTGCCCTTCGGTAACAGCGTCAAAGAGGTCGAGAATACGCTTCTAGCAGAATATGGAGCACTGAAGCAAGCAGGTCCAGGGACTATCAGGCGCGAGGCACTTCATTGTAAGCATGAGAAGGGAAAGGAGCTTTTAACATTCTGGTTAGATGATCCCTTAGAAGTCGACGAAGATTTACTACGAATCTTCGGTACTACGGTAGTGGAGTACGCTGAAGCCTACACTGCTGAATATGAAACACATCGATCAATCGGAGCCAGCAAAGCCCGGGAACTTGATGCTTTTTCGAGACTTGTCTGGCCAAATATTCCAGGGTCTGAAAATTCTGTTGACGTGTCCAATCACAAAGGCCAATCAATGGATCATGAAATCTCGAGAAGTGGTTCGAAAACGCGGAGAACAAAACGTTCAAAAAATGTCATCTGTAACAAAACAGCGAATCGCCACCGGAAACATCGATAGGTTCATGTTGACCATCTTTATCAAGTTCGAACATTTTAGAAAACTCTACCGTCGATCTAACTGGTTCCTCAGTAACTATCTAGTTATTGATTGAGTTTCTGAAGCCACGATATCTAACAGAACGATACTGCAAAGACCCCGGTATTCATATCGAGATTGCTGAAGTAACATATGTTGGGATGACTTCAATACTGCAAAACTTTTGAATGGAATAGGTTGTCGCGTCAGTTTGTGGCACTAAATTGTTAGGTTTAACTGCAAGATTGCGGGATTGATGGTGTAACTGCGGGACTGCGTGGTTGATGGTGTAACCGCGTGGTTGATGGTGTAACCGCTGGACTGCCAGGTTGATGGTGCATAACCGGGACAGGCAACGTGGGGCGGTCTTTGGCTTGGGTATGTTGTGCCCAGAGTGAGCAAGTCCTGTCCCCAGTGTGAATGAAGAGATGGGCTTTAAAGCCCATTGATTGGCCTTTGCGGAATCCCAGCCATTACAACTGTGACACTGCTCACGCGCTGGGCGCGAAAAAGGCGCCAAGTTTGGTAATGACATCGTCGTGATCTTGATTTAGGAAAGACAAAGACTATTTGGCGCTTGTGGTCCCTCAAAAACTTTTGCTGATTCTTTGTCCCCAGTGTAAATGATGATTTTGTGCTGCGGTAGGATGTCCTGGAATTTTTCAACTTCGGAAAGCGTTATTGGACCAGGTGCGACCTCGTCAAGTCTGTGTAGCTCAACCGCATACTTGTGCTGTTCTCCGCATTCTACATCAGAACGGGTAAACATGCCAATAGGTCACCCAGGAATTATCGTGAACAACTTCGTTCCCCTAGATAAGTACTTCGTGATTGTGCATTGCTCATACATCCCCCCACGGAAACTGCTCATTTCTCTTAAACCAAGTCGAATCAATGGGAAGTTGTTCTTCACTTTGTGTAGCCCATGCAGTGAGAATGGAACCAGAACGCATTGTACACACAGTGACATTGCACGCACACAAACGGGAGTTTTCGCTACAGCGGAAATTTTTCAAGCCTTGCGATTTGGGAATCGCATTGTCTCGATATATGAAGTTTGGAATTACACATCCAAATCAGAGAAATTTTATTCTTCATACATCGACAACTTCATGAAAAAAAAGATAACAGCGTCAGGATGGCCTTCAGAATGTGGATCAGAGCTGACGAGCTTAAACATATTCAAAAACTGAACCAGTTACGATTGTTTGTGACAGCCAACAAAATTTTCGACAACACGGTCAAGCGGTTCCTCATCAAATTCTAGCTCAACAATCTATTCTGTCGTTTTGCTATGCATACAAATCTCCAGAAATTCAAATTTGTGGGAAATCCAGAACGGGTTTGACGTTACTTTTTCCAAACCGGTTCGACATTGAATACCTCACCATTTTTGAACCTGAAACGGTCCAAGTTCAACACATGCACTTTGATGAAGGTTCTTATCAAGACTAGTTCAGTCATCTCATCATCGTTTGTTCTGTTACCAGTTATTTATCATATTTCATTATAACACATCAAAATTAAATTATCACTTGTCAAAATATGATACTATGTTAGTTATACCTCTGTTTACGGAGACAAGCATATCGACTGTGTCGTGATAAGCCAGTTCCAGACGATGTGCCATGCAGTTTATGAAGACAATGCTCGTTCCAGATTCTGCTTCTTTTTCTTTCATGGATAGGAAAGACCCTGTCATAACAAAATGAACGACAATCCATCTGAAATGAATCTGATCAAATTCATCAAAACTTTCCCATATGGACTGGTCAACGAATGAACCCTTAATGGAGTCATAAATTTTTCTGTGCGAATCATTTTCACAAATTGATAAAATTTGGTTTTTGGAGAAGGAACGTTTCAAAACAGGAGAAAAAACATATACCGTAATTATAAACTATAGTAGTTATTTAAAACTTGTTCTTTGTCAAACATTTTGAACATAGATGATTAGATGGGGTTCCGAGCGTAGTATTATGTTTATCCGTGGATCCAAGCGTTTCGATAAGTTCGAAAAATAATGCCCATTGGAAACGCACGTCCCCGCAGCAGCACCAGCCTGTTGTCGACGAGTTTTCTACGTTCTGAAAAGCGCCGACACTTGAAGCATCTAACCAATTTGCAATAACCTCGTGTCTGGTCACATCAGAATAGCTGATAAGTGCAAGCGAGTGCATTTAAGCAGAGCGGACTTCAACCTAGCTCGAGCGGAAGGGCTGTCTATTCAGGTGATTGCACAAGACTAACAGATTCAAAGTGTGAAAGAAGTTGCAATGTTTGTGGAGGTCAGTTCATAGCGGACGATTAATAAAAGTTTAACAGAAATAGTGGTAGTTCGGTGACTAATTAGTGACTCATGGTTCAGCGCCGTACAAAATAATATGCGTTCAATATATTCAGTTAATACCCACCACCCTCCCCCCTCCCCTTCCCTCTACACCCCCTCTTTCTCCTGGGAAACTTATAACTGGGTTCGAACTGTATGTTGCACAGCAACTGTTGATTCTAACTTCGTTCGACGACATGGTAGTCAGATACATGAGAAATCTTGGTATTTTGTGAAATATCATTTTTTGTTTAAATAATTATTATAGAGCAGCTCCTACTTCAGCAGGTCAAAAACGATGCGCTCAATTTTGAAAAGGGTCAGCCCGTTGCCACCAAATCAGCCACCATTGCAAAGAAACCGGCGAAGAAAAGCGGCCGGAAAGGGAAGACATGAAGGCGGTCGGGATCTACGCATCCAAAACAAAAAGTAGAAAACCTCGTCAAAGAACTCGGTGGCAGATCTCTAAATCGAGTGGTGCAACTGAATGTACTTGACGTCTTGAATGCCCAAAAATGGCATCTCAGCAGCGAACGATGTTCAGGAACGCAATACGGTGTGATCGGCGCTGGAGCAGCGGTGCAATGCACCACTGAGGTAGGACAAATAAACGCCGTAATAAAAAGGTGCAATTCGAAGAAATTTCGTGGTCCAATTTCTACTTGGCCCAGGAGTCAGCGAAAAAGTGCCTTTGCTCTCCAGAGCGAGACACTGAGCTAGATGAATGCTGGCTCTTGGAAAGTTCTTTGAAGAAAAAGTCCGCTTCCGACATTTCAAAGTAAAGAAAACTATCATACTCTTGTCTCTCACCGACGCCGATGAGAGCTTCTGAGGAAAATGCGATAGAAAAAAAAGGAGGTCACGCCTTCCTCTCAAATTTCTTGGTGCTATTATATCAATGAAGCTTAACGATATCCCAAGATCAGCTGAGTGTTTCATTTATCAAGCGGATGTGTTAGTACATACGTCGTCGTTGGTTTGTGAAGATTACCAACCGAGAATATGACCCCCACTGAACAAGACAGAGCTTCAAATGCTCCAGAGTCCTTATTCAGATGGTCAGTACCAGTTCCGAAATCTGTTTGAAGTGCTTGTTTCTAGGTACAGGCAATATAAACTCGGAGGAAAAAACGAATACCCACACGAGTGGTTTTTGATGAACTCAAAGACATTGAAGATACTGAGGATGACCCCAGTGATGAAAGCTGTTGCTCAGCTTATCAAAGACGATAATGACACCTTCGGAATTGTCTTCTTCAAAGTGTTTTGAACCTGTTTTGTGCACCAGAAATTTTTGATGTCATTGCAATTCATATCGTTAAAAATGATACTGGGCTCTTCACATCGCTGTTTTTACCGGTGAACACCGATCTCTGGAATCGTGTTCCATTTAATACACCACAGGAAGATCGGGACTAACCTGAACTACATCATTGTCATGCCCGGTTGCGCCTGAACTGTGCTTCCACAGGCAACCAAATAATATCTTGTTAACCCTTTTCCTAGAGCACAAAAACAACAAAAAAGTGGAAGGACAGCAATCGCGCAATCTGAAAGCGACAACAAATAAGAGATAAATTTCCGTAATCTCCCGTTGATTAAATCCACTTGTAAAAAACAAACTTGGATATCTGACTGAAAATCTAGTGTCGTTCATGTTGATAGAATTTTTCGGCGAATGCGCTGGTAAAATTGAGCACAAGATTTGTAGAGCCGCAACGTTGCAAAGATGCAACGTTTCCGTTCGTTTGTTCTGACATCACGACGCGTAAAAATTCCTCCTGTTTCCTTCGGTTGAAACTCTGTTGTTCGAGCAGTTTGCCTGAGATCCTGGCTGTGCCTCGGGTAGCATTGATTTTGTGCATCATTTCTCATCCTCATAATCTTATGATCAAGAATTCTCAATCTCATGCACTTGAAGCTCCGACATTTTGTTATTCATAAAAACTGACTGTATCACAGAAATGAAAGTTGAATTCAGAACAAGAGCGAAATCGACCTCAAATAAAAGCTGTACTAAAGTTAAGATGATGATCCAAATTTTGAACTCGGAGACGTTATAGAAAGACAATGGCTGATACCCATAGCTGGGGAAGAACTTCACGCGGTTTAAATAGTGAACAATAGCATAAATATTGCTCGTAAAAACTCCAAACAGAAGAAACGTAGGCCAAAGATGATTCGACTGTAGTAGTACGGTTGTCTTTCATCATGAACGCTCACTTAGAACGCGTCACCCAAAAGTCGAACCACACCTGCATAACCCTTAACTGACGAATCAGCTATCCCTGTTATCCAGCTCTTCACCTAAATAATGGCTATATGAGCCATGGAGGTGACTCACTTCATGATTCAGTGTATTCAGTGTATGAATCGATCGCGAACGGTGATACGCCGCAATCTTAGTGACAAACACGATTAATAAACCTCCGAAGTCGAGCGCGGCTTAATGACACATCATTTCTTGTCCATTTCGTACCTGGCAATCCGTTTCCTCATTATTTATTGAGAATGATAATGAAATGCAGTTTTTTTTTTGTTTTGATTCATTTCGATTCATTCATTTTTTTCTATACAGTGGAACATTATTTTGTATGAATCTCTGATCCTCAAGGTATGCTAAAGAACTCGGGAAAGAATCCCAGTGGCTCATCACTTGACGAAATGCAGAGAAAAACCAAGAATTAAAATATGACAAAAATGGAGAACGGGATGTTCCAATGAGTGTCAGAAATATGATTCAACGAAGAAAGTACAATAGTTTTCGTTGATTCTTCTTTTTTATGTTAATAACATACCTGACCGCGGAATGTCATTAAAGAAGCAGCAGACTTAGTTTTGGTAAAAAAATTTGATTGAAATTTTTTTGAATTTAATCAATCTGAGAAACTGAATGTGAGTTCGAACACGGGGACGTTGAATGATTCTACCGGGAGAATGATTCTCTAAGAGGAGTAGCCTCGGTTGGATCTCCCAATTCAGTCAAGTTCTTCCAAGTTCTCTTTGCACCAAGGTGCTTCCTTATTTTTGTTGTCGCATGAAAGTGGGCTTTCAGTCAGCTCAACGGGTTTCTCGGCAGAGTATTCTAATTCTTCATCAAAAAGTTTGGACTTCATTTGCGCCGAAGGCACGCTGTCACTGCCGTTTTTTGGCCAAATAAGCATAGAGCCAACACCGGTCACGCTTTTCAATACCTCCGCTCGGGTCACAGGTAAAACATTGTCGCGGGCCAATTGAATGTCTTCTTTGCAGTACATGTGGCCGTATCGTAGCTTGTGAAGCCAGGTTGATGGCAGATTCACATGTTTTACCGGCATATTGCGCTGTCGAAACAATCGTTAACACAACTGCTAGTTTTGATTCAGAAAGAAAGGCTGTTTACCTTCATTTCTTTCCATAACTTGCGGATAGAGGAATCCCCGTTGCAAACCTGCTTTCCCACCATCATGATTTGAGAGAGTTAGTTGCCGCTGCTCGTCAATTTGTTTGCCGACTTCCGAACAATTGACTTTGCGCTTTTTGAAGAACTATCGCATTTGTTTTTCACGGAGTTTATTTTCTTCGTGGCTAGAGTAGAAAGCTTGTGACACAGCTTGACCCCAAAATCTTAAACATTGTGATTAACCCAAAACAAGAAACTGTTTAAACAGATTCACTCACTTCTAGGTCAATTGAACGTTTTTCCGGCATATTTCTGCAAAGCCTCCGGAATTAAAGTGCCCGTAGAGTCAGATGTGATTCGGAAAATAACGAACATTGCAATTCATCATTCACATTTACTGTAACTAACATGTTATTCGTGAGCAGACAAGTTGTATCGCAAGACCGATAATTTTATTTGTTGACGAATACGAAAGGTTTAGCAACGTCATACAACGAATATCCTTTCTCATGACCATCGATGTACAAGGCATATCCGTATCTTGATTATCATTTGGTGCATCTCAAAATATACTCCAGGCCATCTCGTGGTGTCTTGTGTATGTCGCAAACCGTGTCCTGGAAGAAAAAGTGGTGTTCACGCGCACAGTTCATATCTACCTAAAAAGTCACTTTTGTTGAATGATGATTTGATTTTAGTTGCAGGACAAATTCAACGCCACGAATTGGCAATTGAAGTTCGCACGGCAGGCAGCGAGTGTAGTTCAGAAGACCAGAGACATCATCCTGGAGCGTTTGCAGGAGAAGCAACGAGAAGGTTATGAGCAGCGTAAGCAGGAACGTGAGCGTCTCTCTGAGGAGCGTAAGAAGATGGAGGCTGAAAAACGCGCGGAGGTGGTTCGGTTGATGGCCGTGGCTGATCATTGGGATCCAAGTCGATTGAAGAACAACGTCCCAAACCGTGAACGTAAGAATTCCATCGGGTCGGTTTTTAACTTGGCTGGTAATGGAAATCATGCAGGAACGGCCGTTGAGCCGATTGCTGACTAGAAGGAAGATTCGGCTGAACCACCGAACGCCTTGCCAAAAGTTCAGGACAAGCCAGCGGAATCAGCTCCGATCAAGGTGGAGCCGCAGGAGTACTTCGAGCAGCGAAAGGGAAAGAATCCAAATGAGCAACGATGCAATGAAAAGTCGCGAAGTGACTCGGTCGACTCAGACGAGTTCGCTTCTAAAGACTCGCAGGATGCATTGGAAGAAGCCGCCGATCAGGTTGCGGAAATTTCTTTCCGCATGTGAGCAACCTTGCATAAGATCTTTTAAACAATGTTGATAAAAATGCGCAGCGGAAGATATTTCAGGTTGTGGAATTTGAATATTGTGGTGGAACCGGACATTTTTGCACATGTATCTTGTATTAGAAGTGTCTCACAGTTTGGCAAACCACCATGCGGAAGAAGTTTCTGAATGAATTCACACCGCGTAGTCTCGACCAAAGCTTTTGAATATCATACTCGAAACACTTGAAAAATGGCAGAAGACAGCGAATGCGTTTCTAAAAGAGTCGACGAATTGTTAAAGTCAATCTACTTTGTCGCAAAAAAACCTGGATCTTTTGGTGGCGTAGAACTCTTGTTCCGACAGGCGCTGCAGGCCATGACATGCCCAATATCGAGGGATTTTGTCAGAAAATGGTTGAGCAACGTACCTGCCTATTCACTCACCGAACCTGTCTTGAAAAAGTTTCCACGGTTGCACATGGATGTAGAAAAACCTTTTCAGCAAATGCAAGCTGTTTTGATTGATTCTGGAGCACTCGCCGCATTCAACTCTCAACAGCGCTATCTACTTGTTGCCATCGACGTTTTCACTCGAATGGTCTGGGTCGAGATTTTGAAAACAAAAAGCGGCAAGGAAACTACACTTGCGTTCTCAAAAATACTTGACAAATGTGGGTTCGTGCCGAAAGTTCTCCAAGTGGATGAAGGGAAAGAGTTCCACAATGAAGATTTCAAGAACCTTCTAGCAGAAAGAGGAATACAAATGTTTTTTACGGGGAACCGCGAAATAAAGTGTGCATCTGTAGAAAGGTTAAATCGAAAACTGGAAGAACGCCTTCACCAATAAGAATAACATGGAAGCTGTAAACAAACTTCCAGAATTGAAACATTCGTTTCACCGACTTTCCCGGCAAATTTTCGAAAAAGATGATTTTGTGAGGACTTCTTCGAAAAACGAGCTTCACGAAAAAGGTGCACTTCAACGGTGGTCCACCGAAGTATACCAGGTGCACGAAAAAATTGAGAAACCCGAAGGAATTGTATACAAGCTTCGTGATTTAATGAACGAGGTGCTTGGAGGACATTTCTACACATGGGAGCTCCAAAAAGTTCCAAAGTCTACAACTGAGACCGCCAACATTATTGTTTTGAAAAAAAAAGGAAATCAGTTGTTTGTACATTTTGAAGGTTGGGATAAAAAATTTGATACTCGGATTGACAAGACAGATATTGTCGAAAATTTAGCAGATTTCACCTGACGATAAGTTCGGCGAAAGAGTCAAACAATACCGCATCAGAATTCATCGAAGAACTTCCAAAACAGATTTTGCTTGAGCCCGACATGAAAGTTGGTTAAGTTTATTTGCAAGCACCAAGCGGCATGGATGCTGTCCCGTCAGGCGACAATCACATCACTGTGGGTTCGAGTGCAAACGGCGCGGAGACAAAAGTCCGACCTTTTACAAGCTATGTTGGTTTAAGGTATTTAGTTCCTGCATTAAAAAAACTACTTCCATCTGGAATAAGTTTAACCATCGATACGTCTACGAAACTGTCAGCATCAAAGATTGGCGATGGAATGGTTTTTGCGAGTTTTTCGTATTCAATTTCACGGGTGTTAGGTTTTAAAACTCAGATCACGGAAATTGGGCCGAAAACTCGTGTATCTAACTGTACATTTGGATTTGTAAAACCTTGATATTCCGGGTTGGAATACAAGGTGAGGAGTCCGGAAATAAACCTGGATTCCTGATGGTGAAAGTGACCTGATGGGAT